>JAODAL010048046.1:7500-29344 GCA_025379985.1 Phyllomedusa bahiana | reverse complement strand
TAATATTTCTATGGGGGGCATGTCAGGTGACCCTTATTTGGGAGATTAAATTTTAAATTTTGGGGGTCCTGTATCAACGGCTCATAGTTCTTTGGTCATTCAATTGTCGGGGATCTCCTGCTTTTTTATTTGGGTCCATTATCCTATAGCACCGCCTTTGTTCCCTTTGGGAAAGCCATTACCATTCCTTTTTGGGATTATTCCCCCTATTCCCCTTTTTCCTTCCTTTTTCAACTTACCCTTACTTATTTTTCTATCATTACTTTCACCCTCCTTTTTTCTCGGGGTCTAATTCACTCTCCATTAATCTAATACTCTGGAACTTTTGGTCCTCTCATGTATTTCCCCTATAACCATACACACATACTCACAACTTCCTTCAGGCATTTCCCGACCCCATACACATTACACACGTTTTACATATTTTTTTTTCTCTTTAGTGACCGGCTGGAAAGGCTGTGTAAGGGGCCAAACGTTCCTTATGGTCACCACTTCCTTCACCTATGTCAAATATAGATTAATAATTTATGTATGGAAAAAGGGCCTCTTAACCATTTTTTTGTAGATATATATTTTTTTTCACCTATAAAAAATTTTTCAGAATTAATGAGAAAACCCAAAAACGAGTCTGTGGAATTTTTATCCTTTAAAAATATGCAAGGGGATTTGATTTGGTTTCAAAAAATTTTGTGTTTTGTATGACACGACATGACTCCCGCCGTCTTAGAATTGCTTCCCCCAAAAATTCCCGGGCCTTCGGGGCAAAACGCCCCAAAAACTGAAGCAGGAATGAAGCCTTAAAAAAGTCTTTGGACCCCAGCTGGAAAAAAACAAGCGAGGGTAAGACCCTACCATAGCTAAAAAACCGTGAGGTTACGGGCCCGCCACAAATCCCCAGACAGAAAGGGATGTCACAGAGGGATCACTCCATGAGGCCGGGGCTTTAAACCTCACAAAATATGACAGACCTGTTCTTTTAAAACTTCCTTCTGGCTATTTTCCCGCCCCATCAATTATCAACGTTTTACATATTTTTTTTTTCTTTTTATGATCCGGCTGAAAAAAGGTGTGAAAGGCCGAAACTTTCCTATATGGTCCCCACGTTCCTTCGCCAAAGTCAAATATTGATTAATAATTTATGTATGGAAATAAGGCCTCTGTAACCATATTTTTAAATAATATATATTTTCACCTATAAAGAATTTTCAAAATTAATGAGCATAAATAAAAGATGCTGGGGAATTTTTTTATCCTTTATGATTATTGAGTTGAAAGTACTCTTTCCACTTAGCACCCCCATTCATATATTCAAGTGCACGTCATTCTTTTCTAAATTGTTCTTGATTTGATTGTTGCACTGTTTGAAAAAATTGCTTCAAGCTTAGATGTCTTCTGACATGTTTACATATGACGACGCCGCTGCGGCATCCATTATCTCCCAGGTCACAGAGGCTCCATCATTTCTCCATATAGCCCCGACCGAAATTAAAACCAGAGAATATGAACGTTTATCCAAACGATTAGTAGCCTATCAGCTACATAGTGCTACTCTAGCAGAGTATTATAAGGAAAACCGTATACCACGCGGTCTTCGCTCCAATCTTCAACCTACACTATTTAATGACAACCCACAATATTGTACACAGTTTACGCAAATCTTAAATAAATGTTCCCTTGACCTTATTATTCTCACTGTGGAATATCTACAAAAAGCCATCAGGGATCTTGACGAGCAAATTAAAGCGATAGAAACACAGCTATCCTCCAACCTTCCATCAGAAGATTGGATTACATTAAAACAAACAACCGATCAAATTTTGACACAATTCAGATCTACTACTGAAAAACGCAAACGCGATAAGTTTATTCGAGATACGGAGGATTACCTCCTTAATCAGGTATATAGATGGCAGGGCTCTTCTCGTTATGGCTTCAGGAAATTCAGACCTGGAACAAACTATTCTTCCTCCAGTTCAGACACAGAACACCATTCTACAGAACGCAGAGCACAACCTTTTTTAGGAACAAGAAGACCACGCACAAGACGGCCACAACGAGGAGGGCGGGGAGACGCTTTTGGACCAGACGATCCACGCATAACCACACGCTCGAGGGTACGTCACAACTCCATTCAACCACATCAACAGAGAACATACATGGACCAACACCTAGTTTACCGACATCTCCCATCACCCAACAACATCTTGTCGTAAATATTTCATCACTCTCTTTATCTCCATCCGAACTATCTGTACTAGGTAAAGGTCTTTCATTTTGTCCAACCCCTTCCCTAGACACCTTTCTTCTCGAGCAGGAACTACAACGTTTTTACCGATCACTTCGTCTAAAAACCCACTTTAGCCATCTTAATCCCGCCTCTACTACCTGTTCCACTACACCC
The DNA here is from genome assembly GCA_025379985.1 of Phyllomedusa bahiana. Taxonomy (NCBI): domain Eukaryota; kingdom Metazoa; phylum Chordata; class Amphibia; order Anura; family Hylidae; genus Phyllomedusa; species Phyllomedusa bahiana. The sequence continues at coordinate 26,943 of JAODAL010048046.1, read as the reverse complement.
AATCTATCCATCTCCAAACTACACCTCAGAAATCCAAGTAATTTTAATCCTCCAAGAACATACCACATAACAGAGACATATATTTCTCTAGTAGATCGTGATATTAAAAATACTCTTAAACAGAAACACCAATTCCACATCAATAACAACTTGTCACAGGTGGAAAGACAAGCGCTGCGGTCATTACAAGAGAACCCACAAATTACCATCAAGCCCGCAGACAAAGGCGGTGCTATAGTGATAATGGACCGAAATAAATACATTCAGGAGACCCAAAACGACATTAAAATGACACAATGACCTATGAGCCTTTTGTTTACAGGACCCATATTTAATATAATCTCCAAAATAAGGCTCACCCTTGACGATGCCCTCGATAGAAATATTATTGACAGAAAGACCTTTGACTTCCTTTTAACACCACATCCCATAACACCAGTATTTTACATCTTACACAAGATTCACAAAGATCTACAAAATCCACCAGGACGACCAATAGTCGCCTCCACCAATTCGATTTTCTCTCCACTAGCCCAATTTTTAGAAAAAATTCTAACACCACTGGTTGCCAAAACTAAATCCTACCTAAGAGACACACCTCATTTTCTAGACGTACTCCAATCTCTAAGCCCTATTCCCCCCGATTCCACTCTCATTACATTAGACATAAATAGTCTCTATACCTCCATCCGACATGAGGATGGCATCCGGGCCACTAGAGATATGTTACACACTTCTGATCTATCTCCTCAGGAAATAGAATTTTGTACTTCACTCCTGACCATCGTTCTGACTGACAATTACTTCCTCTTTGGGGACAATTTCTTCCTCCAAAAACAGGGCACAGCGATGGGGTCCAACGTTGCCCCCCCCGATTCTAACAGCTTTATGTCCTCCAATGAAGACAAACATATCTACATCAACCCACTGTTTAGACGACATATGGTCTCCTGGCATCGATACATCGATGATGTCTTCTGAATTTGGCAGGGCGACAATTCCCCTATACCTCAGTTTCTTGATTTCCTCAATTCCATTACTCCAGGGCTGACCTTCACTATACATCATGATCCTGCCCAGATTAATTTTCTCGACACTTGGGTCCACAAATCCCTAGAGGGAATCCTCTTTACCAACCTTTACACCAAACCCACCGACAGGAACTCACTCTTGCATTTCCAAAGCTGTCATCCATCTCACACCAAGACCTCTTTGCCATTTTCTCAATTCACTAGAGCTAAAAGGATTGTGTCTAATCCCACTGATCGTGACACACAACTAGACTTGATGGCCCGTAGATTTACTGATAGGGGAGACCCTCACCAACTCATACCCCAAAACTAAGAATGCTCACAAGAGAACCCCTAGTCTTTGGTCCCAACCTCCCAAAATTAACTTTGTGAACACTTACCACCCTTTTATGCCCAAGCTACACCAGATTATCAGAAAACATTGGCATATTCTACGGGATGGATACCCGAATATTCCTGAGTTCCAAAGTACAGCACGAATTTGCTACAAACGCCCCAGGAATATACGTGACCTCCTAGTGCGAGCAGACATAGGGTTTTCTTAAACAATATAACCTACAGTCTCATCTATCTACTCCCCAAAGCAGGCACTTTTCCCTGCCTCCATTTGCAACCACTGCTCTAATGTGATTAAAGGTGACATTGTTTACCATCCTTCTACTGGCTCTCCCATTAAGTTAAAAGGGTTTTTCACATGTGCCTCACCACTTGTTGTATATTTGCTTTAAAATGTCCCTGCGGGCTTTGTATCTTTGGTGAGACAATCCAACGTATTAAGGACCGGCTTTCTGCCCACAAGTCAACCCTACGGTGCAAAAAAAACCTGGCTCCCTCTCCCAGCCCACTTCTGTCAAAAGGTCACCAAATTAGCCAGCTACGTTATCAAATCCTTGAACATGTCCCCCGACCACGTAGGGGTGGTAAAACACATTTCACTTTGAAGAAAAGAGGCTTACTGGATAACACAGGTTGGGATCCTTACATCCTGGTGGTCTCAACAGAGAACTGTGATTACATTTTCTAACTCTTCCCCTATTATAATCTCTATTTTAGACTTTTCCTTTATATCTCTTCACAGATTCGCTGAGAATTCACTATATTACCATAGAATTTAAGATGGTGAGAATATATGTCTTCACAGTATCCTTTGTACTTAATTACAATATTAAATTGTTACCCTGCTTGTTAACTATTTTGCCACAATTAATACTATAAGATACTGCTATCATTTTGTTCCTTGATACAAATTACTTGTTTTGTTATCTAAAGTTGTTCATTGTTTACATTACCCTGATAACATGAATATTGTTATATAATGTTCTATATTATGCCACAAGGGGGCAGATTTTGCCCTATTCATATATGTATACAATATATTACTGCATTTATTTTATGTCATGATAATTTTCCACAATCATAAGGGAACTTGCAAGTACTTGCTCCAACTATTGTACCATCAACACACCATTTCTATAGTGTATATAACCATATTTTGTTTTTTAACTGATGTATTGTCTATGTAAAATTGATTGTTTCATACTATACATTGACTCATCCCTTTCTCCTCTTCTTTTCTTTATGCCGCTGCCCCGTGTTTCTCTATATAATCCTTATTCTGTCTCCTTCTCCATGTTTCTTTCTATATAATCCTTAATTTCTCTCCTTCTCCATGTTTCTTCCTATTCCACACATCCAGCTCCTATTCCTTACCGGCGCCTTCTAGCGGCGCCGCTTTCATACTCCGCGCACGCGCACACTGTTTTGTTTCTTCTGGGCATGCGCCGGCGTCTGCTTAAGACCCCGGAGACTCGCGCCGCACAGTGAAGGACCGCGAGTCTCCGTGCATCGGGCCCCTGCTAGCGCCTTTCCCCTATTCACATCGTCCAAGGTAACTTTGCTTGTTTTCAACTCTCTACAGCTCCTTCCCTCACCAGTTCCCCCCTTCATTTTTCCTTATCCTTTATTTTACATAGATTTTATCCATCTGCGGTCCACTGCGGTAAGAATCCCTGCAAGGGAGATCCTTTCCTTCACTTTTAGCGCTGTGTCCACTTCACAGCCTACTTGATATTCATGTTAAACCCTTCTTTTACCATTAGAAAATTTGGCCTCTTTTCTATCAAGATCGTATACTCCATACATCCCTATTCTCAGACATTGCTCTATTTGGGTAAGTCCATTACCATTCCTTTTTGGATTATTCCCCCTAGTCTCCTTTTCCTTCCTTTTTCAGACTTATCCCCTTACTTATTTTTCTATCATTACTTTCATCCTCCTTAGTTTCTCTGGGTTCTAATTCACTCTCCATTAATCTTATATACGTCTGGTAACTTTTGGTCCTCTACATGTACTATTCTCCACTATAACCTATACACACTATATCTCACAACTTCCTTCAGGCTATTTCCCGACCCCATTACACATTATTCACACGGTTTTACATATGTTTTTTTTCTCTTTTGTGATCCGGCTGAGAAAGGCTGTGTAACGGCCGAAACGTTCCTATATGGTCACCACGTTCCTTCAGCCATATGTCAAATATATGATTAATAATTTATGTATGGAAATAAGGCCTCTGTAACCATATTTTGTAGATATATATATATTTTCACCTATAAAGAATTTTCAGAATTAATGAGCATAAATCCAAACGAGTGCTGTGGAATTTTTATCCTTTATAAATATGCAGAGGGAGTTTGATTTGGTCTTCATAAAATTTTGTGTTTTAGTATGACACGCACATGGCTGCCGCCGCTCTTAGAATTGCTTCACCCTAAAATTCCCTGGGCACTACGGGGCAAAACTGACCAAAAAACTGAAGCAGGAATGAAAGCCGAAAGGTCATGGGAGCGCCAGCTGGGAAAAAAAAAACAAGCTGAGGGCTAAGGATCCTACATAGCGTCAAAGAACACAGTAGTAGGTTACTGGAGCCGCCACAATTCACAGCACAGTAAGGGGATGTCACAGCAGGGATCACTCCATGAGGCCAGGGCTTTAAACCGTCACAAAATATGACAGAACCTGTTCTGTTAAACGCTGATACATGTAGAGGCCCCCCCGAATGAGTGGAGAGGGTGTCGGCAGTAATTTTGCATTGATGTCTCTGATCATTTTGCCCTTCCTTTCATCCGTCAGTGTCTGCTTTCAATCGGTCAATAATCCATCAGCATTGCTAAGGCCAAAAACAAACAGGAGTTGATCCAAAACAGAGATGACCAGTAAATGGGATATTTGCATGTCTTCTGTGTTCTGTATCCACTCCTGCTTTTGGCTAGACAATCCTGATCCTTCCCATTCCTTCTAACAGTTGAAAAGAAGGAGAAAACTAAACATAGTGGCAACGTTATAGAGTGCTGAGGGTGGAAACAGCATTAGGAAACCACAGGGTGTTCCAGTGAGACAGCGGTCAATTGGCTGCGATGAGTACCACAAGGGCACAATGGAAATTCTGGGGGGTGGCAGTAACATCAGGGGCCCCCAAAGGTCAGAATGACCCCAGTGTGGGATGTGTCTAACGCAGAGCAGAGGGGCAACAGTAGACAATGACAGAGTGTGGAGGCGACACCAAAAGGAGTAGGCCACAGAGTGACACAATGACCCAGTGTGGGGGGTCACGGCAGGGGCAACAACAGCCCCCCCGCATGAGGTCAAGTGGCCATGGGACGGTGGTAGGTCACCAGCAGCACAGCTCAGCAGCATGAGGTCAGACAGTGGCACGATGGACAATTCTGGAGGTGGCAAAAACAGTAGTAGGCCACAGAGTGTACAATAACACAGTGTGGAGGTCCAAGCAGGAGCACAGAGCAGCATGAGGTCAGACAGTGGAACAATTACAGAGTGTGTAAGTCACGGCAGAGCCACCAGCAGAGCATGCGTCAGACAGTGGCACATGACATTTGGAGGTGCAAAAACAGTAGTAGGCCACAGGTGGCACATGACGAGTGTGGAGGTCACGGCAGGAGCAACAACAGCAGCATGAGGTCAGACAGTGGCACAATGACAGAGTATGTAGGTCACGGCAGCAGCCACAGCAGCAGCATGAGGTCAGACAGTGGCACGATGACATTCTGGAGGTGGCAAAAACAGTAGTAGGCCACAGAGTGGTACAATAACACAGTGTGGAGGTCCAAGCAGGAGCAACAGCAGCAGCATGAGGTCAGACAGTGGAACAATTACAGAGTGTTTAAGTCACGGCAGCAGCCACAGCAGCAGCATGCGGTCAGACAGTGGCACAATGACATTCTGGAGGTGGCAAAAACAGTAGTAGGCCACAGAGTGGCACAATGACAGAGTGTGGAGGTCACAGCAGGAGCAACAGCAGCAGCATGAGGTCAGACAGTGGCACAATGACATTCTGGAGGTGGCAAAAACAGGAGTAGGCCATAGAGTGGCACAATGACAGAGTGTGGAGGCAGAATTCCAGTACAAAAAATGCAACGTTTCGACTTAAAAAGAGTCTTTATCAAGCATGAATACAAGTGCGAATAACATACAATATATTGCAAAAAGGCGGTACTATCACATAAATAGCCCCCAATCACATCTTAACATAACACATGTCTATTCAAACTACCAATAAGATCACCATTCAATAGTTACATACAAGTGCATACACCAATAGTGAATAAGAACAAGGATGTATAAGAAACACCTCACACGAGCGGGATCATCCGTGCTCCAAATTCTCGGCGTCTCCACCGATCCACTGTGCATGTCTGTATATTCAGCGCATGTCAACTAACCGTTCCGTTTCTTGAGTTCACTGCGCATGTCCGATGCCAGTACTTAGAACGGAACCAATGCATATAACGAACTGCGCGTGTCTGTTGCCAATAATGTCCGACTACATGTATTTACAGAGATTATTGAGAATATAGAACTGGACAAAACTGTCCAAAATGAAGAAGCTAGTCACCCCAAAGGAATAACAGCGACGCCACAATATATATATATCTCAAAAAAACCGCACATTAATTTTTATACATCAAAGACATATATGCAAAAAAGGAACAAAAACATAAACAGAGTCCGATTATCCTGGTCGATTGTCCACTCTAGAGATAGAATAAAAAAATGTTTTATTAACATATTAAAACGACTAAAATCACAAAGCACAAAATATATATATATACCAAAGTATTAAACCAGCAGAAAAGGGTGAGCAGTCGTGGTGATGGACAGGGACCATTATGAGAGGGAAATTTTTCGCCAATTGAGTCATGAGAAAGTATATTCTGTTCTAGAAAAAGACCCTAAATTTGACATTATGAAAGAAATTAATGTTGTTATTGATAGTGCAATTTGTGAAAGAATTATCAATGAAAAATTGGGGAACTTTTTGAAGATTTCTTCGCCAGTTACTCCAGGTGTATATACCCTCCCAAAGATACATAAAGATCTGGGTAATCCCCCTGGGAGACCAATTGTGTCAGGTAGGGGTTCTGTCTTCAGTAACATAGCGATATTTCTTGACAAAGTCCTTCATTCCTACGCCACGTCTGCTCTCTCCTATGTCAGGGATACATCAGATTTTTTTTGTTAAAATTACGAGGAGTTGTGTTACCAGATAAATTTTTCCTTGTTTTGTTTGACATAGTTTTGCTATGAAAATTTTTCATCGATAATTCTTTCACAAATTGCCCAATCAATAACAACATTAATTTCCTTCATAATGTCAAATTTAGGGTCTTTTTCTAGAACAGAATATACTTTCTCATCACTCAATTGGCGAAAAATTTCCCTCTCATAATGGTCCCTGTCCATCACCACGACTGCTCCCCCTTTGTCTGCTGGTTTAATACTTTGGTATATATATATTTTGTGCTTTGTGATTTTAGTCGTTTTTATATGTTAATAAAAATGTTTTTTATTCTTTCTCTAGAGTTGACAATCGAGCGGGATTATCGGACTCTGTTTATGTTTTTGTTCCTTTTTTTGCATATATGTCTTTGATGTATAAAAATTAATGTGTGGTTTTTTTGAGATATATATATTGTGGCATCGCTGTTATTCCTTTGGGGTGACTAGCTTCTTCATTTTGGACAGTTTTGTCCAGTTCTATATTCTCAATAGTCAGAGAGTGGCACAATGACAGGGTGTGGAGGTGACGGCAGCAGCAACAACAGCAGCAGCATGAGTTCAGAGAGTGGCACAATGACACAGTTTGGAGGTCACGGCACCAGTAACAGCAGCGGCAGAGTGTGGAGGTGGGTGGCAATACCAGTCCCTGGTAAAGATGGTGGTAGGCAGATGGAGAAACTGGCAGCAGATGTTTGGCATCAGGCGGGTGGCAGCATCAGAATAGCGGCTAAGGCAGGTAGGTTGAAGCCAGACTCATTTCTCAGAGTTTTGGTGAGGCGTCATGGCTGATGTAATCTGATGCCTAAGGCATTGGTGTGTGGAAATCCTGGCCGATCCACGCCAGATTCATCTTGACAAAGGACAGTCATTCCACATTTCCTGTGGACAAGCGGGTTCTCCTTGGGGTAACGATGGCCCCCACTGCACTGAACACCCGCTCTGATGCCACACTACAGGCCGAGCAGGACAGCTTCTCCACTGCAAACACATCCAGTTTGGCTGCCCAGAAGTCCTGCGGATCTTCTACCTGGGGTGGCACAGTGCTGTCCATGAAGGCCACCACCTGCTGGTTCAGGGTCTGCTCCAGGTCCTGTTGCTGCTGCTGAGTACTCTCCTCACTAGGCCGGTGAAGGAAGCTGCTCATCAGCGACTTCAGACTTAGGTTGCTGCTGATGGAGCTGGTACTGCTCCTACCACCCCACCTTCCCACATCAGCCGTGGCAGTGGTACGTGAGCGCTGAGAAACCCCCTGGTCAGACCTGTCAGAGGATGGACGATGCTGCACATAGGCAGCGGGAAACTGACTACGGAGGATTTCTCTATAGTATTTGAGTTTGTCCTCCATCACAGCATCTGGGAAAAAGGCTTCCATTTTGGAACGGTAGCGAGGGTCCAATAGGGGGGAGAGCCAGAAGGTGACTATTCGGCTGTCACTAGCCAGGCAAATCAGCATGCTGCGGGCCATCTGCACAAGTGACTCTGAGGGACTCCCTGCCTCCATCTCCACTGTATACTGCCACAGTGCTTGCAGGTCATCTGCCTCGTCTTCCTCATCTCCAACTACCTCTCCTCCAGCTGCTCCTGCTCCTCCTCTCCTGTCACCTGGGTAGAAAAACCACTCATTTCACCAGACAATGCTTCTGCTCCAATGTCCTCCTCCTCCAGTTCAGTCCACACCGGACTCATGTGGCCGCGAGATGTAGTCGCCACGTCTCCAGTCCCCTGCCCAGGCAGATTTTTCAGCATCTGTTCCAGGACATGAAGCAGTGGAATGACGTTATTCATCCCGTAGTCCTGGCGACTGACAAATAAAGTCGCCTCCTCAAATGTCCTCAGCAAACGGCAGGTGTCACGCCTAAGCTGCCCCTGGCTGACATCACAGTTACACAGGGGAGTACTCCTGTCCACCTGGATCATCAAAAAATCGTTAATGGCCTTTCTCTGTTCATACAGTCGGTCCAACATGTGCAGACTGGAATTCCAGCGGGTGGAAACATCGCATATCAGCGTGTGTTGGGGGAGGCCGTTCTGCCGCTGCAACTCGAGGAGGGTGTTCCTGGCTTTGTAGGAATGGATGAAGTGCATGCACAGTTTCCTGGCCATTTTCAGAATGTTCTGAAGATCGGTGGAAGACTTCAGGAACCATTTCACAACCAGATTGAACACGTGCGCCATGCAGAGCGCATGGACCATCCCTCCTCGGTGCAGCGCGGACAACATGTTCCCCCCATTGTCCATCCCCATGATTCCAATTTGAAGTTTGCGCGGAGAAAGCCACACATCGATTTCTTGCTGCATGACGCAGAGCAGTTCCTCCCCTGTGTGACTTTATTTGCCAAGGCAAGCCAGGTGTAGAACTGCGTGACACCGCTGTGCCCTACACATGTGGTATGATGGAGCAGTACTTGTGGAGGCTGAGATGGTGGTGGTGGTGGAGGAGGAGGCGGACATTGGCGCAGGAGCAGCAGTTTGACAACCTGGAGGAGAAAGTGGCATCTCCTGTCCAAGTTGTTGGTGTGGCTGGGCAGGAAGCATATTCACCAAGTGGGCCGTAAAGGACATGTACAGGCCCTGACTGTAGTTACAACTCCACTCATCCGCACTGCCGTGCACCTTGGAACAAACCGATAAGCTCAAGGACTGGCCCACCTTCTGTTCTACATATTTGTGAAGGGCTGGTACTGTCTTTTTGGAAAAGAAATTACGGCTTTACCAACAACTTGGACAGGAGCACGGTCAGCTTCTGCACCTTAGGATGGTTGGATGTATACTGTTGTCTCTTTGCAATCGCCTCGTTGAACGACTGCTGGTGCCATGAGTAGCGGGGAGCAGGAGCATCTGGACCGGGAGATGATGGCAAAGAGAAACAGCTCCCTTCTGCAGAGGTGGTGGAGCCTTGACTGGCTGCAATGGCATGTATGCAATTGGGCGCTGCTACTGCTGCGACGGCAGGATGGACCACCACATCTGAGCCACTTTTCTCCCAGGCCACCGGATGGTGACGCTGCATGTGTTAACGCAGGGCCGTGGAGCCAACGTTAGCTCCCTGGCCATGCTTCACTTTCTGCCCACAGATTCTACATATACCCATATTCGGCTCCTCCGGTGTCTTAGCAAAGAACTGCCACACCGCCGAGTAGCTGATTTTACCGCCAACGCTCCGCACTGAGTGACTACTACCGTCGCTGCCTTGCTGAGCCCCTATGCCGCTACTTTCTTGGACCTGCGAAGCGGGTTTTCTACCCCGTGGCCGCTTGGCTCCCAACCTCGCACTGCTGCTACCCTGCTGACTCATGGCCACACTACCCACGTGCTCGTTGCGCCGCTGCCTGAGGAGCAAGCTGACGCCCTCTTCTCCTGACGATGATGAAGCCCTTGCTTCACCCGGCTCCCAAGTACGATCGGCTACATCATCATCGATTATTGATTGATCTTCACTGCTGTTCCCTCAATGGTCTTGGTATGCAGAGGCTGACCCCTCACAACATGACCTCCCATGCCACTCTCCACATCGATACTTTGCCGCCTACAGCAAGAAGCAGGGGATATTGGCCCCATTTCTTCACTGCCAAGTAGCTGCTGTCTGCCCTCCTCAAATTGTTCATCCTCGCTGTATAGTGGCGCTGAGCCCAGACCACATAGAGATCTCTGGCTGATGGAACCGGATGGGACAGAGGTGGGTTGAGGACAGGTGAGGGCTGCTGACCCGCTCCCGGGCCATGCCAACTGAGGGTTGTGTCTGACGTTCCCAAAGACTCTTGGCTGGGGTTGTCAGATGTCATCTGGGAGGAAGTGGATGACCTAGTCAACCAATCAAGAACCTTGGGTTGCTGGTAAAACACACGGCTGCTAGATGAAAACCGGCAGTTGTGGCCTCACCAAGTGACCCCTGCTGCGACGTCCCTTACTGTGCTGCACCTGTGCCTGCTCCAGAATGTTTGTACCACTGCCACTCGCATGTGAAGAGCCTGCCACCTCTCTGTCTGACATACTGTTTGTTCCAAAAATTTACAGACTCTGTTTAATGAAGATATCGGTATATAATAAATACACACTCTGTATTTGACTCCAAATGAACCCACTAACGGGTTTTGGGTAAACCCTTGGATTTAAACTGCTCTAAAGAAATGAGCTGCCAAAAATTAACAGCTATGTGGCGTGTTAAAACGCCGTTTTTTTTTTACTGACTACAACAGCAGAAAAACTTTTAATTAACCTTCGAAAATGAATTGTGCTACAGGAAAAATTTCTTCTTTGGGTTGAAAAACACTGTTTCTTTACTGACTACAACAGCAGAAACACACTTAATTAACCCTTGGATATAAATTGCGCAAAAGAAATGAGCTGCCATAAATTAACAGCTATGTGGCGTGCAGGGGCGTAACTAGAGAAGCCTGGGCCCCATAGCGAACTTTTGGATGGGGCCCCCCCCACCCCCCCCCCCCCCTTGCCACCTCCTTGATCAAACATTTACCAGGACATGCTGTTAATAAAAACAAGGGGTGAATACCTCACCATACATATCACCCTCATGCTGCTAACAAACAAATCCCAACTATACCAAAACCAATATTACCAATAACCTACTACATATGGACCTGACTATACCGCCAGAACATAACCACAAATTTCCACCACATAGTGGACTTAAATAATACCCCTTACACTATTACTGATCAGCCATACACATAAGAACATATACCGCCATTAGTGACCATTTAGTGGTATATACTAGGTACACAGGCTCTGCAAGACTGTATATTCCGCCATATAGTGACATATTGTAGGACACAGTGTACACGTCTCTGCAGACTGTATAATACCTTCCATTACAGTGATATATAGTGGTAGAACAGTGTACACAGTGCTGCAGACTGTATTACCTACTTATAGTGACCATATATAGTGGTAGGTATCAGTGTACACAGGCTCTGCATGACTGTATATAACACCATTACAGTGACCATATAGTGGTAGATACCAGATATCAGGTGCTTTTTGCAAATGTTTACTTACATTTAGGCTCACAGGGTGACGTCTTGATACTGAAGAGTCGTTCACTTTTCCTTTTTCTTCTCTATTCGGTCCGACTCCATGATGACTTGCTCCTTACGCACTCGTCCTGTAGAATTTACACAAAAACACTGAGAATCCTCACTTTTTTTTCTTTCTTTTTCCCACTGATGTGCCCCCTCCCGTCATGTGTACATAACTTCCTCATTTATAATGGGCCAAATGGTAAGAATTACTCCCTGGTAAATTATGGGGCTCCCCCAGTCGGTATGTAGGAACAACGGGGGCCCCCAGGCCGGTAGCTAGGTAGCTTAGGCACCCACTGGGCAGTACGCTAGGGGAGACGTAGGCAGCTTCGAGCCCCCCGGGCAGTAGCTTAGGGTTCCTGTGTAGGTAGAATGTGGGCCCCCCTGTAGCTTAGGCCACCCCTGTCTGTAGAATAGGGCCCTCTGTAGATTGGGCCCCTTATAGGCATGAAATAGTCCCCCCCAGTAGATTAGGGCCCCCTTGTCGGCCGAATACTCCCCCCGTAGATTACTGCACCTTGTAGGCAGAATAGTCCCCTCCCATTAGATTGGGGCAACTTGTAGGCAGAATAGTCCCATCGTAGATTATGGCCCCCTTGTAGGCAGATTGTCCCCCCCCGTAGATTTGGGCCCCCTTGTAGGCGGAACTAGTCCCCCCGTAGATTAGTTTAGGACTCCCTGTAGGCAACTAGTTCCCCCCAGTAATTAGAGCCCCCTGTAGGCATAGTTCCCCCCTCTAGTTATTAGGGCTCCCTGTAGGCATACCCCCCCCACAGTTAATAGGGCCTCCTGTAGGTATAGTTCCCCCCCTGTAATAGGGCCCCCTTGTAGGTATAGTCCCCCCCACTAATAGGGCCCCCTGTAGTTATAGTCCCCCCCCCAGTAATAGGGCCCCCTGTAGTTATAGCCCCCCCCCAGTAATTAGGGCCACCTTGTAAGGTATAGTCCCCAGTATTAGGCCCGTGTAGAAGGTATAAGCCCACCTCCAGTAATAGGGCCGCCCTTGTAGGTCATCAGTACCCCCCACCCAGTAATGGGACCTTGTAGGCTATAGTCCCCCACCCACAGTAATAGAGCCCATTGTAGGGTATAGACCCCCCACCCCAGTAATAGGGCCCCCTTGTAGGTTATAGTTCCCCCCTCCCAGTAATAGGCGCCCCCTTCCTTGTAGGTATAGTCCCCCCACCCCAGTAATAGGGCCTCACCTTATAGGTATAGTCCGTCCACCAGTAATAGGGCCCCCTTGTAAGTATTAGACCCCCCACCCCAAGTAATAGGGCCCCTTGTAGGTATAGTCCCCCCACCCCAGTAATAGGGCCCCCTTGTTGGTTGTCCCCCACCCAAGTTATAGAGCCCCCTTGCAGGTATAGACCCCCCTCCAGTAATAGAGCCCCCCCCTTGTAGGGTTTAGACAACCCCGGTGGTTAATAGGGGCCCCCTCCTTTGTAGGTTTCAGTCCCCCACAAGGTTAAGGGACCCTTGTAGGTATAGAACCCCCACCCCAGTAATTAGGGCCCACTTGTTGGTATAGGACCCCCAGTAATAGGGCCCCCTTGTAAGTATAGACCCCCCAGTAATAGGGCCCCCTTGTAGGTATAGTCCCCCCCCCCCCAGTAATAGTAATAGGGCCCCCTTGTAGGTATAGACCCCCACCCTAGTAATAGGGCCCCCTTGTAGGTATTAGTCCACCCCAAGTTATAGGGCCCCCTTGTAGGTATAGCCCCCAACCCCCTTTAATGGGGCCCCCCCTTTTTGGGGTATAGTCCCCCCCCACCCCAGTAATAGGGTCCCTTGTAGGTAAAATTTTCCCCCCCCCCCCCAATTAATGGGGCCCCCTGAAGGTTTACCCCCCCATAATGGGGCCCCCCCCCTTTGAAAGGATAGTCCCCCCCCCCAGAAATTTAGGGCCCCCCTGAGGAAATGGGGTCCCCCCCCCCATAATAGGGGCCCCCTGTAGGTCTAGCCCCCCCCCATTTTAAATAGGGCCCCCTTGAAAGGTATACCCCCCCCACCCCAGTAATAGGGCCCCTTTGTAGGTTTTTTCCCCCAAACCCCCAGTAAAAGGGCCCCCCTTGTGGGTTTATAGTCCCCCCCCCCAAAGAAATTAGGGCCCCATTAAAAGGTTTTTTAAAAGCCCCCCCACCCCTGTAATGGGGCCCCCTTTTTGGGTTATAGACCCCCCCCCCAGAAAATGGGGCCCCCTTGTTGGTATATTTCCCCCCCCCCGTAATTGGGCCCCCCTTGTAGGTTTAGTTCCCCCCCCCCCCCCCCAAGTAATAGGGCCCCCTTGTAGGTATAGTCCCTCCCCCCCAAAATAGGGCTCCCTTGTGGGTTTAAAAGGTCCCCCCCCAGAAAATAGGGCCTCTTTTGGGTATGCCCCCCCAGTTTTTAGGGACCCCTTGTAGGTATATTTCCCCCCCAGAAATGGGGCCCCCCTGTAGGTAAAAGTCCCCCCCGAAATAGGACCCCTGTGGTCTAGGGGCCCCCCCCCCCCCTTTCCATTTAAATTGGGCCCCCCTTTGTAGGTATATTTCCCCCCCCCCCGTAATGGGGGCCCCCTTGAAAGTAAAAGTCCCCCCACCCCAGTAAAAAAACCCCTTTGGTGGGGTATGTCCCCCCCCCCCCAAAAGTATTAGGGCCCCTTGTAGGTATAGACCCCCCCCCCCAGTAATAGGGCCCCCTTGTAGGTATGGACCCCCCCCCATTTAAAGGGCCCCCCCCCTTTGTAGGTATAGCCCCCCCCACCCTTTTACTGGGGCCCCCTTTGGGTATAGTCCCCCACCCCAAAGGAAATAGGGCCCCCTTTGTGGGGATAGACCCCCCCCATTTAATGGGGCTCCCTTGTAGGTATAGCCCCCCCCCCCCCCCAGTAATAGGGCCCCCCTTTTTGTGGGTTATAGTCCCCCCCCCCCCCCAGTAATGGGGCCCCCCTTTTAAAGGGTTAGTCCCCCCACCTTAAAATCCCCCCGGGGTCCTGATTAAAATTTTCTTCTGCACATGTAATTTAGGGTACCCCCCTTTCTTCCTCCCAGAGTTTTTTTGTCCCTTTTAAACCCGCCATGTTTTCGCAGCCTTTTTAAAATCAATCAAAAAAATGCTTTGTTCCCCGCAATCCCCCAAACTTCGACTTTGGTTCAGAATAAAAAAGTTTTTTTTGAAACCCAAAAACGAATTCCATTTTTGTTAGAATCGATTTCCCAAATCCCCTAATCCCCTAAATATAAACCCCCATAAAGAGATTTGAAAAAATACCACCTTTACTGTTACTGGATATAAACCATTAAAACCAAGCCAAAATATTTTTTTTCCCCATTTTGGTGACCATATATGATAGATACCAGTTGTTAAAACCCACGTGCTCGCACACAAAATAAGCGAAAAACAGTGCAGTTACCATCCAGGGACTCACATGTGAAAATTCCTGTTTAGTCGTTCATTTTTCCCTTTTCTTTTTTATAGGCCCCAGCCCATGATTTGCCCTTGCGGGAATTCAAAAAAAAGGCAACTGAGACTCCTTATTTTTCCCTTATCATTTTCCCCCACTTGTCCCTTCCCCCCATTTTCTAACTCCCCTTTTATATCCCTTTAAAAATATTAATAAAAACCCCCTTTTTTCCCCCTGGTAGTTTGGTGGGGGCCTCGGGAAGGTAGCAAAAAAAGGCCCCCCAGTATGGGGGCCCCCAGAAGAAAAATGGGTATTTTGACCAAAGCAAAATTTTGACAAACATTAATTCAGTCCTCAAGTAATACCAACCCCACCCCTCCCACATGTCCTATAATCTGCATTCAGCTCTTGACCCAACAACAGAGAAAGAAGTATCCAGGTTTCTTTTTTGTCCCCCATTACCTGTTTCTAGTGCCCCAAAATTCCCTCTCACCTTTGGTCCATTCCTTTTTTCCCCACCTTTTCCACTTTAAACCTTACTGCAATCTTTCAACCTCCCCTTCCCTCTACGGGGATCTTGCCATCTTAAATTTAAACAAGCTACTGAAAACCCCTTTACTAAAAAAACCCCACTCTGGAACCCATCCTGCTGGCGCTACGACTGTCTCTACGCATGTTCTTTTTTCCAATCTTGTGAAAAAGGGCCCAGCAGCGGCCCCTTTCCTTTGTTTCACATTGTATTCGACCCCGGTACGTTTTGAAATAGCTGTATTTGCCATAACGGTGGCCCAAAACTAGGAAAAAAGGGGTTTATTTAAACCCTTCATAAATAATTTTAACATGTCTAAATTTAATCCCATTTCCCCCAAAAAAAAGCCCGGGGTCTTACTTCAAAAAAAAAACAGTAGAAGTTATCGGGTAGGGCTTATTTTTAAAATAACGGGGTAGCGGGTTTTAAAAGGGGTGCCTATTCCCCCTTTCAGCTGCTCTTTTAAATTTAAGTTGCAGCTGACCTTGATTAGGCCTAAAATTTCCCCTTTCCCTTTGTTTTTTGGGGAAGATTGAAAGTAAAAATGGGGAGTTTTTCAAAAAGGGGCCCCTTAAAAATCCCTCCGGTAAAAGTTTTTGGGGGAGGAAAAGGGGATTTGGGCCAAAGGGAAATGAAAACCCCGGGTTCCGACGCCTTGATAAAAGTTTAAAACCGGATGTCTCAAAGGGGGCAGAATTTTAGATTTTAAACTTTCCCCTTTTTGGTATTGAGGCCGGGAAATGGAATCAGGAAATTTAAAGCATATTTTCCAAAATTTTGAAAATAAAAAAAGGCGGGAAATTTTTTTAGACGCCCCCTTTTCGGTATGCCACGCCCCTTTAAAAAAAAGCCCACACCCCCACCCCAACCCCCAAACTGCAAAACGGTTTTGGAAAGGGAAACCCCCAGGTAAAATGCCCTTTATAGCCAGGGTTAACCCCCCTAAGCGGGTTTAGGGCCCCTTTAAAAAGGCAGGTAGTGCCCCCTTGAAACCCAAAGAAATTCCCCTCTGTAGCCAGGTAGGTGCCCCCCTTTGTTAGCCAGGTAGGTGCCCCCCCAATTGTTTCCCCCCATTTTTTGGGGGTGCCCCAATTTTCCCCGGGTTTAGTCCCCCCATTGTTGCCGGTATGTTGGCCCCCTCTGTTGCCGGGTTTAAAAGTCCCCTCGGGTTGCCAGGTGTGCCCCCATTTTTGCCAGGTGTCCCCCCATTGTTCCCAGGTAGAGGCCCCCTCTTTTTGCCGGGTGTTCCGCCTCTGTTGAAAGGTTAATGCCCCCCCTATTTTGCCGGTAGTTGCCCCCCCTCTGTTGCCATTTATTTGGCCCCCTCTGTTCCCCCGGGTTTAGTCCCCCCGTTGCCGGGTTTAATTTCCCCCTTTTGGGATGGAGAGTGCCCCCTCTTTTTCCCAGGTAGTGCCCCCTCTGGTTGAGGTGACCCCCCCATTGTTCCCAGGGAGAGCCCCCCAAAATAGCTAATAAAAAAAAATTTTAAATTTAATCCCAACTTACCTAAACCGGCTCCGGGCAAAAAAGGCCCGCCCCCGGACAATCCTGGGGCGCAGGGGGAAGGGGGGGGCACCCCGCCTTCACCCCCCGCAGCGCGCTTTTACTTCCCCCTGCGCCGCTGACCTTTTATGTGCGGCGCACACACCGGGCCGGCATACAGGGGGGGGGAGGGAGGGGGGAGCGATCCCTCCTGCCCCCTTTCCCTTTGCACAGCGAACTCCGGGCGGGTAAAGGGGGCGCGGGCCGGCCGCTTCCCCCCGGGTAGGAGGGGCCCGGCAGCGCCAGATACCCGGCACTAGCCTACCCCTGTCGCCAAAACCATTAAAAAAACCCCCCGCTCCCCTGCTGGCGGCGGAGGAATGCCAACCCCCCCGGGGGAAGGGGGGGGAAAGGGGGCCCCCCAAAATTTGGGGGGGCCCCCAACCGCCAAAAACGGGAGATTTTTGGAAATGTAGGGAAATTTTGGTCTTATTTTTTTTTTAACAAGGCTTATTTTTTATAAACTAGGACTTAAATACAAATTAACTGGGGTTTAAACTTTTAAAATTTGGGGTCTTAAATTTAAAAGCCAAACTAAAAAAAAACTCTATCGGGGAAAGGGTTTATATTTGGAAAAATACAGTAACTACCTTATTGCCCCCTTTGTAAGCCTTTTAAACCCACTATTTTTCCAAACCTCGGGTAAAATTTTTTTTTTGTTTTTTAAACTTTTTTTTTAAATGATTGTCTTGGTAACTAAATGACATATCATGGGCAACTACTTTTCCTCTGCTCAGATTAAAAGGTTAATAAAAATGACGTTTTGTAACAGTTTTCCCCCCTTTTATTTACAAAAAAAATTAACAATGGTTTTTAATTTTTGGTTTTTTAAAATTTAAACCTGTAAATTTAAAAACAATTAGGTTCAGAGTTAAACATCATAAACTGTGGCAGTTTTTTATGGAGAATATAGTTTGGGCTGAAAAAATTTTCCCTTTCATTTTAAAATAACATTTACTCACGGGAAAATTCTATTAGAGAAAAACACTGCTTGCTAAAATTACTTTAGGGGGGAAATTTTTTTTTTCCCCCGGGGATTCTCTAGAAAAAAAAATATCACGGTTTTCTAAAATAATTTTACTGATTATTTAAAGGAGTCGAAGGGGAAATGCACATTAAAGATTTGTACTTTTAAAAATTTCCAAGCCCCTTAAATAAATCACAGGGGCCTACGAAATATGTGGCAATTTTATTTGAAAGGGTTTTGGGGCTTATGGTTTTATGGGTTTATACTGGTTTGAAAATGACTCCTTGGGGGTTTTGAAATGTTGCATGAAAATTGATCTGGGTGTTTTAAAATTCATTTTTTTTTTTTTGGGGGGGCCCGGCTTTTATCTTTATTTTGTTTTTTGTGGGGGAAACTTTGGTTTTCTCTCAAGTTTGGAACCGATATTAAATAGTTTGGGGCAGTGCTGTTTTCCTTTGTTTTTTTTTTTATACTGGGGGAGCTTTTCAAAAAGGTGATTCCTGGGGTTTTATTTTTAAAACCCCTATACAGAGATTCTTGCATGGTTTTTGAAAGGTCCTGCCCCCAGGAATTTAAAAAAGGTTGTGTGAGAACCCCCCAAAAAAATAAAAACCCACAAATGGGGGTTTATACTAAAAAGGAGCATTTAATTTCGTCATAACCGGGGGTGTGAGTTTAACTTACAATGCTGTTATATCGCAAAATTATTGTTTTTGTTGGGGGGATTTCCCCTCCTTGGCCAGTGGGTGGAGCTAAAAAACTGCTAGGCCCCCTTATGAAAACTAAAATTTCCCAAAACCCTTTTCATTCCCCCCCCAAGCTGGAGTTTTTCCGCCCCCTTGTTTTCTCACGCTCCGTGTCTGCTTTCCCTGGCTGAACAGGGGACATATTCATGTGAAAATCACTCCCCGGGCCCACTTTTTTAGGTACACCGTCCAACTGCTCGTTAACATTTAAATTTTTAAATCACCCAAACCCACATGGCGGCAACTCAGGGGCTTTGGGTTTTTGTAGCCTGGTCAAGACAATCTCCCGGGCCATTTTAAAAACGGCCTTCAGTATGGGGAAGAAAGGTGATTTGAGGCCTTTAAACGTGGCATGGTTGTTTTTTGCCAAAAGGGGCGGTCTGAGTTTTTTCAAAAAAACTGCTTGACCCTCCTGGGATTTTCACGCACAACCAAATTTTGGGTTTTAAGAAAAGTTTCCCAAAAAAAAAAAAAACACCCAGTGAGGGCAGCCCGTGGGAAGAAATCCCTTTTTAAATGCCAGAGGTCAAAGGGGGAATGGCTTTAAAAATTCGTCTGATAAAAAAGGAAAACATGACTCAAAAACCACCCGTTAAAACCCAAGGGTTTAGGCGGGAAGGGGCA
>JAODAL010048046.1:0-2500 GCA_025379985.1 Phyllomedusa bahiana | reverse complement strand
AATGATAGGAATCATGTGAATCATTCCCCCAAGTGTCAAACAGCTATCCACAGGTCAGAGCTAATATCCACAATTGCTTTTCTCTCTCATAGTACAAGCCAATGGAAGCTTGTCACATAGGCCAGGATTTTCCCCCCTTTTTTTATATATATTTTTATTTTGGACAGAAACAAATCATTATCATACACTCCATACATGTTCGAAAACAGAGAGAAAATGACATGTCTGAGTAACCATTGATATTAAAAGAACAAAAACCAATAACAACCATCATATAGATATCAATGGATGTAGACATATTGGATAGCTTTCCCGACCTGCCACCCTTCCAATACCCATTACATTGAATCTGACCTTCTACCCTGCCCTAACCTCTTACCAAACTGAATGGGGAGACCCACCCACCCTCTCAAATTATGCCTACTATCACTATCCTGGAAAGCCCCCCCATAAACATCTTCCATAAACCTGAAGTTAATCCGAGACATACTTCCATCTCTTAACTATAAGCTAACATTTTCCCATTTTAAGCAACTCACTATTCAACACTAGTGTTGAGCGAACAGTAAAAAGTTCTAGTTCGATTAGAACCCCGAACTTTTGTGAATTCAGCTCAAAGTTTTATTCGAACTCGAACTTAAAACCCCATTAAAGTCTATGGGAGAAGATGTTCTGGTTAATTTTTATACCTTTACAGGTGAGTGGAAGCTGGAATTACCATCCATAGTAAACTGGATATGTGGAACAACTTAGTGAAGAAAATTTGGCTCTAAGAGTGACAGAAAAAAATTGAGAGGATAAAATACTTCATTCCTTTCAATGGCTAACTGAAAAGATGAGGACAGCTTGCAAGCAGGGACATAGCTTTAGGAGGTGCAGCGGAAAACAGCTGTAAGGGACCTCCCCCCTGGAGGGCCAAAAGCCCCTTTGCCCAATAGGGTTTTGAGACATGTTTATCAATTACAAACCCCCAAAAATGCAAAAACAAAAATTTTTGGGTATGAGTAGATTTAGCAAAATCTTAGCATTGTATTTTTATATATCCATGATATGCGTTAGGCTTAGTGACCCTGAAACGTCGCAAAAATAACGTTTCGGGGTTGGAAAGATGCAGCCAGCCATCCCAAAAACTCCAAAACTATGTCTATGTAGGGGGAAAAATGCTATTAACTAATGGAGCAGTCTGTCAGATAGACAGGAGCTGAAAATGGCATTCACAAGGAAATACAGTGAAACTATATACATGGTCATGTGATTTTAGCAGCCAATGAGACCCCTAACCTCGCGTGACTTTTTTGCACTTTTCTGTGTTGCAGATTGGATGGCCCCATAGTGACGAAAGGTGATTGGATAGCATCAAAAGTAAAAGAAAGCTGCTGAAAATGAAACTGAAATGACGTGTCAAACTAGAACTAAACTTTTTCTCAAAGAACAGTAAAATGTTGGCTCGGTTCTAAAATTTGAGAATTTTCTAGAAATTTAATTTTTCTAGATAACACCCCACAGCAGAAAAAATAATGTTTTTTGAGAAAATGAGGGGCTCTCCCATTACTTAGTTACGCAGTCTTCTAGTCACTAATCACTTCAGTCCTTGGGGCTTCTTACACTAGACCCCACCTGCAGCACACAAGAGAGGCATTCCATACCGCTATGTTGCCAATTGAATAGAAGCAGTAATACCATGATACAATAACATAACAGGATGGTACAGGTTCACATTTTACAGCAGCATCTCAGAATGGTATTCCCTGTACATAAAGGTATGTTAAACTGTGGAACAAAAATATAACAATAGAAGCAGAGAAGAATGTTATTTCAGTACGGTTCACATTAGTAACCTACAAAGAAAAAAGATTAATTCAAAAAAATTCAACTTAAAAAATTATTGATTATTTGTAGTGAGAGTTAGCCAGGCTTCCACTAAAGCTCCTCTTGAAGAGATTTTCGACACTAGCAAATACTTGTGGTCCATCGGGGCATGATACAGAATAAAAGAAAAGAAGAATACGTACCTCATAGCTGCTTTCATTCTGTCTCTGTGGCCGCCAAAGTGATCCTGGCAATACACTTTCCAGTTTGTTCTTTATGTTACTGCTGCAGCCATTCACAGGCCTCAGAGGTAGTGTTGAGCGATTTTTATCGACAAAGTTGAAATCGGCAAGGTTTTTTTTGGTGTCGAAAAATTCGTATGCGATAATTAGGTTAAATCTGTGCATCATCTATTAAAATCGCGCCCTTTTTTGGGTTCCCTTTAATTTGGCGGCCGCAAATCGATTAAAAGAATAGGCAGGGTGGATGTGTGTGCGAAAGTCATGCTGGGATGTGTTGGGTTTCGATTGGTGGAAAATCACTGCCTCGTTTTACATAGAACGGTTTCCGTTTCAGCTGGGTTTTTTGGTCCATGGGTAGGACCTGCGTTCGCCGGGCCAAACCTCAGGGAAATTTTGTCTTTTCTGACAGAAAACCTTATATTAGCTGTGATCCTTCCCAATTTTTTAAT
>JAODAL010048045.1:0-29345 GCA_025379985.1 Phyllomedusa bahiana | reverse complement strand
CGGGGGTTAAAACCCAAAAATTACCAAAAATTCACTTATCAAACACCACAAACCTCCAGGGCAAAATCATTGTATATAAACAAACATGATACACTCACGATTATGATGTCCTCAGCGGGGATAAGTTGTCCAAAACTATGGTGAATGAACCAATGACACTCTATAGATAAAAAAACTATTAATAAACCTATCCAAAGCAGGGCACCCACCCTGGAAAAGGGCGACCCCACCTATCAACGGCTTTCCTGAGTTAATAAAAATAAGTATCAAAATATATGGTTAAAGTCATGCCACCATATGCAGTCAAAAAATTCCCCGTCGCGTCCTCAATAGGTTCATCTGGGAACCTCTAGTAATCCACAGGACATGTGGTGATGGGGAAATACAAACCACTCAAAGTGGACTCAAAGTTAAAGTAAAAAAAATTTTTTGAATGTGTAAAAAAATAAACAAAATTAAAAGTTCAAATCACCCCCTTTTGACATTTTGCAAATAAAAAAAATTAAATAAAAAAATGACACACATTTGGTATCACTGCATCCAAAAAAAGTCCGATCTTTCAAAATATAACATCATTTATCTCGTACGCTGAGCACCGTAGAAAAAAATATCCAAATGCCAAAATTGCATGTTTTTTTGGTCATTGAACTCCATAGGTGTTAGTACCAAAAAGTTATTGGTCGCAGAAAATGGCACCGTGACGCAAATCTAAAAAAAATCGAGAATGTTCGAATTTTTTTTTACGTCACCAAAACATAAGGAAAACTCTACATGTTTGATGTTTCTGGAATCGTATCAACCAGTAGAATAAAGGGAACACATCATTTATACCGGAGAGTGAACGCCCTAAAAAAAAAAAAAAGACGGCAGACATGGTGCAAGTACTTTTTTTCACATTTCGTCCCACTTCAAATTTTTTTGCAGTTTCCCAGTATAGTCTACGGTAATATGAATAACATCATTAGAAAGTGCATCTTACCCTGCAAAATAAAAGCCCTCATATGTCTATGTAGTTAATATAAATAAAAAAGTTATGGATCCTGGAAGGTGAGGAGGAGAAAAATGCACGTGTCCACCCAAAAAAAAGCGAGGTCGTTAAGATGTTAAGGTAACTGGAAGTCTTTCCCCACCTTTGGTTGAACTAATGGACATATGTATTTTCTCAACTTTACTAACCATGTGACTATCTAAGTGACATAGGGCGAGATGTTGGACCTGAATTTGGGCCATAACAGGAGCATTGTTTCACTGGACCTATAGGTTAACCCGTAACACCTCTTAAACATCCCTAACTCTAACTTAGGGTCTACATACAGATGTGTCCATAGATTACATTAAGAACGAATATTTCTCATATTAAAAAATCCCTACATTATAGTGTCATGCCGGCTAAAGCCATAATTCACAGAAAAGTAAGAATGGACACATGTGCGTAGACCTGTGAGTGTGGCTGCAGATAGGCTGCTGGATGTAGGGAATGTTTCCTCTGGAGCATGCACTGTATAATATACCACCGCTGTAATACTAAGGGTACGTCCAAGTGACGAGTTAAACTTACTCTTTGGATTTTAATTGGATTCTGCTGTTGAAAACGCATTGGACAATCTGGTTTTCAACAACTATTTCATGTGGATTTAGGGTCATTTTTTTCTGGTGTTTTTTTTCTGCCGGGTTTACACTTCTAAATAAGCCTAATAGCAAAGAGTTAAGCTCATCACCTATTAGATCCAGCAAACCTGCTGTGATCAAGTATGTTCTAATATCAAAAACGCGTGAGTGAACACATGTATCTTTTGGACCTATTTTTTAATGAATTCTGAAAAAATGTTACATTTTATTGAAGATCCGGTCTTTCCATTTGATTCCTCATGAACTTCTATTTGATTTTCGATGCAGATCCACATCCAAAACAACAGACAAATATTTTGGACGCATTTTACATGAGTATTTTAGCTATCCCCTCATTGACCTCAACGGTAAATTTTCCGCTTGGAATACGACGGAAGAATGAACATGTTCTAAGTTTTTGAAAACCGACCACTGAAAATAGGCGCTGTATGAAGACTACAAAGCATATTCTCTATTGAGGTCAATGGGGATGGTTTACGTTCGGTTTTAGACAAGAATTTCAAGTTGGAATCCACGTGAATTCCAACTTGAGATAGTCATCATGCGGACAGCGCCTACTAGCTCTTACCAGGACTGGGACAAGGTATTCTATTGTCCTAGGCAAATAAGTCATATATCACCTCCCACCCCCAATGTAAAATTCTGCCCACGCAAGGCCTCCCTTCCTGTTTGGGATGAAGTGACGCCATAGATGCTCGCCTACCCTTGCCTAACCATTGCCCCAGCCCTGGCTCCTACTGTATCATTTATAAATACATGGAGCATAGTTATAAAACAATGAGCAGCTTCTCATAGAATTTACAAACCTCGTTGCATTCGGTCGTTCTTACATTCTACAGTCATAGTTCTTACATTCTACATTCATAGTTCTTACATTCTACATTCGGTCGTTCTTACATTCTACATTCGTCCATTCTTACATTCTACATTCATAGTTCTTACATTCTACATTCGGTCATTCTTACATTCTACATTCGGTCGTTCTTACATTCTACATTCATCCATTCTTACATTCCACTTTCGGTAATTCTTACATTCTACATTCGGTCGTTCTTACATTCTACATTCGGTCGTTCTTACATTCTACATTCGGTCGTTCTTACATTCTACATTCGTTCTATAAAATTCTACTTCATTCGTTCTTAAATTCTACATTCGTCGTTCTTTAAATTCTACATTCGGGCGTTCTTACATTCTACATTCGGTCGTTCTTACATTCTCATTATATTTTTACATTCTACATTCCCGGTCGTTTTTTACATTCTCATCCGTCGTTCTTACATTCTACATTCGGTCGTTCTTACATTCTGCAGTCATAGTTCTTACATTCTTCATTTGATCATTCTTACATTCTACATTCATAGTTCTTACATTCTACATTCGGTTGTTCTTACACTTTACATTCGGTCGTTCTTACATTCTACATTCGGTCGTTCTTACATTCTACATTCGGTCGTTCTTACATTCTACATTCGGTTGTTCTTACATTCTACATTCGGTTGTTCTTACATTCTACATTCGGTCATTCTTACATTCTACATTCGGTCGTTCTTACATTCTACATTCATAGTTCTTACATTCTCCAGTCATAGTTCTTACATTCTACATTCAGTCGTTCTTACATTCTACATTCGGTCGTTCTTACATTCTACATTCGGTCGTTCTTACACTCTACATTCGGTCGTTCTTACATTCTCCAGTCATAGTTCTTATATTCTACATTCGGTCGTTCTGACATTCTGCATTCAAATTTCTTACATTCTACTTTCGGTCATTCTTACATTCTACATTCATAGTTCTTACATTCTACATTCATAGTCCTTATATTCTACATTCGGTCGTTCTTACACTCTCTTTTTTTGGTCTCTCTTTTTCTACATTTTACATTCGGTCGTTCTTACATTCTCCATAGTTCTTAAATTCTACATTCTGTCACTCTTAAATTCTACATTCATAGTTCTTACATTCTACATTCGGCCGTTCTTACATTCTACATTCATAGTTCTTACATTCTACATTCATAGTTCTTACATTCTACATTCGGTTGTTCTTACATTCTACATTCGGTTGTTCTTACATTCTACATTCAGTCGTTCTTACATTCTACATTCGCTTGTTCTTACATTCGGTCATTCTTACATTGTACATTCATAGTTCCTACATTCTACATTCATAGTTCTTACATTCTACATTCATTGTTCTACATTTGCTTGTTCTTACATTCTACATTTGGTCATTCTTACATTCTACATTCATAGTTCTTGCATTCTACATTCATAGTTCTTACATTCTACATTCGGTCATTCTTACATTCTACATTCATAGTTCTTACATTCTACATTCGGTCGTTCTTACATTCTACAGTCATAGTTTTCATTCTACATTCAGTTCGTTTCCCTTTCATTCTACAAATTTGGTCTTCTTACACTCTACATTCGGTCGTTCTTACATTCTCCAGTCATAGTTCTTACATTCTCCAGTCATAGTTCTTACATTCTCCAGTCATAGTTCTTACATTCTACATTCGGTCACTCTTAAATTCTACATTAATAATTCTTACATTCTACATTCGGCCGTTCTTACATTCTACATTCATAGTCCTTATATTCTACATTTGATCGTTTCTACATTCGGTTGTTCTTACATTATACATTCGGTTGTTCTTACATTATAAATTCAGTCGTTTTTACATTCTACATTCGGTCGTTCTTACATTCGGTCTTTCTTGCTCTGTACATTCATAGTTCCTACATTCTACATTCATAGTTCTTACATTCTACATTCGGTCATTCTTACATTCTACATTCATAGTTCTTACATTCTACATTCAGTAGTTCTTACATTCTACATTCAGTCGTTCTTACATTCTACGTTCATAGTTCTTACATTCTACATTCATGGTTCTTACATTCTACATTCATGTTCTTACAATCTTAACATTCAGTCGTTCTTACATTTTACATTCGCGTTTGTTTTACACTCTACATTCGATCTTTCTTTACATTTCTCCAGTTTATAGTTTTTTTACATTCTACATTCAGTCGTTCTTACATTCTACATTCGATTGTTCTTACATTCTACATTCGGTTGTTCTTACATTCTACATTCAGTCGTTTTAACATTCTACATTCGGTCGTTCTTTCATTCGGTCATTGTTGCTCTGTACATTCATAGTTCCTACATTCTACATTCATAGTTCTTACATTCTACATTCATAGTACTTATGTTCTACATTTGCTTGTTCTTACATTCTACATTTGCTTGTTCTTACATTCTACCTTTGATCATTCTTACATTCTACATTCATAGTTCTTTCATTCTACATTCATAGTTCTTACATTCTACATTCATAGTTCTTACATTCTACATTCATAGTTCTTACATTCTACATTCGATCATTCTTTAATTTCTAACATTCGTCATTCTTACATTCCTAAAATTTCCCGGGCTTTTTACATTCTACATTCGGTCGTTCCTACATTCGGTTGTTCTTACATTCTACATTCGGTTGTTCTTACATTCTACATTTGGTCGTTCTTACATTCCACATTTGGTCGTTCTTACATTCTACATTCGGTTGTTCTTACATTCTACATTCATAGTTCCTACATTCTACATTCATGGTTCTTACATTCTACATTTGGTCGTTCTTACATTCGGTCATTCTTACATTCTACATTCATAGTTCTTGCATTCTACATTCATAGTTCTTACATTCTACATTCGGTCGTTCTTACATTCTACATTCACAGTCCTTATATTCTACATTCATAGTTCTTACATTCTACATTGGGTCGTTCTTACATTCTACATTCATATTCCTTATATTCTACATTCGGTTTTTTCATTTACATTCTTTTTACTTTCCCTTTCTGTTTTTAAATTTTTTACATTGCTTTTTTTCCTTACATTCTACTTTTGGGTGTTTTAAATTTCTACTTTTGTGTTCTTACATTCTACATTGTATTCTTACATTTTACATTCCCTGTTCTTACATTCTACATTCTGTTCTTACATTCAACATTCGTCTTTTTTTTTTACATTCTACATTCGGTCGTTCTTCCCTTTTACATTCGGTTTTTCTTTACATTCTCATTCTCGTTCTTAATTCTACATTCGCTCGACTTTTACATTCACATTCGTCGTTCTTACATTCTACATTCTTTATGTTCTTTATATTCTACATTTCGATATTCTTACCTTCAACATTCGGTCGTTCTTACATTTTTACATTTGGCTACGTTCTTACATTCTACAATTCGGTTGTTCTTACAACCCCATTCATAGTTCCTACATTCTGGTCGTTTTTTTACATTCTAAATTCGGTCGTTCTTCATTAAAAATTGGTCGTTCACATTTCATCATTCTTAATTTTCTACATTAAATGTTCTTACATTCTACATAATATTTCTTACATTCTACATTTGGTCATTTTTAAATTCTCTTCATAGTTCTTACATTCTTACATACAGGCCGTCTTACATTCTACATTCATAGTCCTTATATTCTACATTCAATCATTCTTAACATTCTACATTGGGTTTCGTTCCTTACATTCTACATTCGTTGTTCTTACATTCTACATTTTGTTCTTACATTCTACATTCGGTCTTTCTTACATTCCCACATTCGTCTTCTTCATTTCATTCGGCTCGTTCTTACATTCTCCAGTCATATTTCTTACATTCTACATTCGGTCGTTCGTACATTCTACATTCATAGTTGTTACATTCTACATTCGGTTGTTCTTACATTCTACATTCATAGTTGTTACATTCTACATTCGGCCCTTCCTTACATTCGTCTTCTTACATTTACATTCATATTTCCCTTACATTCTACATTCTTAGTTTTTAAATTCTACATTGTTGTTCTTACATTTACATTGTCTTCTTACTTTTCTACATTCATAGTTCTTCATTCTACATTCATGTTCTACATCTACTTTTTTTGTCCATTCTTACATTCCCCTTTCCCCGGTCGTTCTTACATTTCTCATTCAATTTCTTAACATTCTACTTTCGGTCATTCTTAAATTCTACATTATATTCTTAACAATTCCCTCTTACATTAATTCAATTTCCTTAATTCTACATTCAGTAGTTCTTACATTCTACATTCATAGTTCTTACTTTTCTACATTCATAGTTCTTACATTCTACTTTGGGTTTCTTCATTAAACAATCTTAATTTTCTTCTTACATTCTCTTTTCAAATTCATTACATTTTCTTCCAGTCATATTTTCTTACATTCTACATTCGGTCACTTCTTTAAATTCTACTTTAATAATTCTTACATTCTAATTCTGGCGTTCTTACATTCTAAAATCATAGTCCTTTTTTTTACATTCGTTGTTCTTACATTCTACATTTCATAGCTTCCTTTTTTACATTCTACATTCTTAGTTTCTTACATTTACTTTGGGTTTTGTTCTTACATTCTACATTCATGTTCTTACATTCTACATTCGGTCGTTCTTACATTCTACATTCAGTCGTTCTTACATTCTACATTCGGCCGTTCTTACATTTACATTCATATTTCCTTAATTCTACATTGGGGTTGTTCTTACATTGTACTTTCTTTTCCCTAATTCTACATTCATAGTTCTTATGTTCTACATTTGCTTGTTCTTACATTCTACATTTGCTTGTTATTACATTCTACATTTGCTTGTTCTTACATTCTACATTTGATCATTCTTACATTCTACATTCATAGCTCTTACATTCTACATTCGCTCGTTCTTACATTTTACATTCAGTCGTTCTTACATTCTGCATTCGCTCGTTCTTACATTCTACATTCGGTCATTCTTACATTCTACATTCGGTCATTCTTACATTCTACATTTAGTCGTTCTTACATTCTACATTCAGTCGTTCTTACGTTCTACATTCGGTCGTTCTTGCATTCGGTCATTCTTACATTCTACATTCATAGTTCTTACATTCTACATTCATAGTTCTTACATTCTACATTCATAGTTCTTACATTCTACATTCGGTCATTGTTAAATTCTATGTTCATAGTTCTTACATTCTACATTCGGCTGTTCTTACATTCTACATTCATAGTCCTTATATTCTACATTCGATCATTCGATCATTCTACATTTGGTCGTTCTTACATTCTACATTCGGTTGTTCTTACATTCTACATTCATAGTCCTTATATTCTACATTCGATCATTCTACATTCGGTTGTTCTTACATTCTACATTTGGTCGTTCTTACATTCTACGTTTGGTCGTTCTTACATTCTACATTCGCTCGTTCTTACATTGTACATTCGCTCGTTCTTACATTCTACATTCGCTCGTTCTTACATTCTACATTCATAGTTCTTACATTCTACATTCAGTCGTTCTTACATTCTACATTCGCTCGTTCTTACATTCTACATTCAGTCGTTCTTACATTCTACATTCGCTCGTTCTTACATTCTACATTCGCTCGTTCTTACATTCTACATTCGGTCGTTCTTACATTCTACATTCGGCCGTTCTTACATTCTACATTCATAGTCCTTATATTCTACATTCGATCATTCTTACATTCTACATTCGGTCGTTCTTACATTCTACATTCGGTTGTTCTTACATTCTACATTCGGTCGTTCTTACATTCTACATTCGGTTGTTCTTACATTCTACATTCATAGTTCTTACATTCTACATTCGGTCGTTCTTACATTCTACATTCAGTCGTTCTTACATTCTACATTCGGTCGTTCTTACATTCGGTCATTCTTACATTCTACATTCATAGTTCTTACATTCTACATTCATAGTTCTTACATTCTACATTCGGTCGTTCTTACATTCTACATTCATAGTTCTTACATTCTACATTCATAGTTCTTACATTCTACATTCGGTCGTTCTTACATTCTACATTCAGTCGTTCTTACATTCTACATTCGGTCGTTCTTACATTCTACATTCGCTCGTTCTTACATTCTACATTCAGTCGTTCTTACATTCTACATTCAGTCGTTCTTACATTCTACATTCGCTCGTTCTTACATTCTACATTCGCTCGTTCTTACATTCTACATTCAGTCGTTCTTACATTCTACATTCAGTCGTTCTTACATTCTACATTCATAGTTCTTACATTCTACATTCATAGTTCTTACATTCTCCCAGAGTTCGCAGTGAGGCCAACGGATTTAAAAAGAGATAAGAATAGCAGCCGAAGAGGAAAAAAGAAACAAGATTTGGATTAATCTTGTCACATCGTAAGGATTTGTAAGAGATGAGCACGATGCTAAAAGCCTCGTCTAGCAGCCTCCATGTAATGAATCATCCTAATTGTTAAAAGCCGAAGTCCCCATTGTCACAGACCCACAGACATTAGAAGAAAGGAGGCAAATGGGGCAAGGAGCACGGTAATAGCTGATCTATACATACATGGAATAACCCCAATTGTCTGAGGAGTGGGGGGCACATCATTCTGCAGCCCTTAGCTAGGGATATTGATACAGTCACTCAATCTGAGAGAACGTACAAATTTTATTAGCATTTTATATTCCCTTTTCTTGTTTCTTGAACCTTTCCATTTCTGAGAAAGTTTAACAAATTGAAAAGGCAACAAGTTTTACTACTTTTTACAATTATAACAGTTTTCTAAAAAAAAAAAAAAAAAAATAGTTCCGCCATTTTTCCAGAGCCATTTTTTTTGTTTTGCGGGATGAATTGTTTTTTTTTTTCACTCTTTTGGGTTTTTATGACTTTTTGATCACTTTTATTCTTTTTTTTGTTGGGGGGGGGGGGGAAGTAGCATGATAGAAAACAGCAATTTTGGCTTGGTTTTTTTAGTTTTCTATTCATTTATACACAGTTTCTCACAAAAGTAAGTACACCCCTCACATTTCTATAAATATTGCAGTATATCTTTTCATAGGACAACACTAAGGATCTGACACTTTGATACAATGTAAAGTAGTCAGTGCACAGCTTGTATAGCAGTGTAAGTTTGGTGCACCCTTAAAAATAACTCAACACACAGCCATCAATGTCTAAACCGCTGGCAGCAAAAGTAAGTACACTCTTAAGTCAAAATGGACAAATTGTGCACAAAGTGTCAACATTTTGCATGGCTGCCATTATTTCCCAGCACTTCCTTAAAGGGGTTGTCTCACTACATTGATTCATCTCACCTCAGTCCTGTTTTCTTGGTTTCACTTTGAAGTCAGGGGCGTATTTACTGGCTTCCACTAGGCTCTAGTAGAAGCCAGGTCTGTAGCTATAGCAACCAGTGCTGGCAGCCTATCAGGAGAGATCAAACAGGTCTGTAGCTATAGCAATCTGAGGAGCTGATGCTGCCCATACAAGAGGGGATATCTAGGAATAGGTGGGACACTGTTAATGGACATATATTGCAAAGTGACTTGTTTTTGCAAGATCTTTAACATAAAAAGGAATCCTTGTAGTGAGACAACCCCTTTAACTCTCTAGAGCTTCGCAGGTTGCAGCCACTGGAATCCTCTTCCCCTCCTCCATGACTACATCATGTTGCTGGTGAATGAAAGAGACCTTGTGCTCCTCCACCTTCCGTTTGAGGATGCCCCACAATAGAGTTTAGGTCTGGAGATTTGCTGCCAGTGGTTTAGACATTGATGTCTGTGTTGAATTATTTTGAATGTTTTTGTGTGCAGAAACATACGTTATACTTGGTGTACATTGATTTTAACCTATATGGAAAGGAAGGGGTTTCTTCCATTTTGGGTTTCTGTCCCCGCCCACTCTCACAGGTGTCATAAGAAGGGCAGCTTTGCAGTTGGGTGTTTTTTAATTTTTTTTCTCTTGAATAATAGGAGGTCGGTGAACCCAGTGAGCTGAGGCCTGATTTGGCTCGATTGAGAGGTAAAGATAGGATAGGACTGCCCGATTTGAGACCACGTTGAAGTCGTGGGCAGCTTAAACATGTTCTGATCATGATATGTGAACCGAGAGTCTCAAAGAATTATTTTGAGGGCACCAAATATACATTGTTAAACAAGCTGTACACTGACTACTTTACATTGTATCAAAGTGTCAGATCTTAAGTGTTGTCCCATGAAAAGATAGCATACAAAATTTACAAAAAATGTGAGGGGGTGTCCTCACTTTTGTTGTCACTTAGGGGTGTCCTCACCTCTGTTGCCAGTGGTTTAGACATTGATGACTGTGTTGAGTTATTTTGAGGGCACCAATTTTAGATATAATACACTATTTACAAAAATGTGAAGGGTGTGGTAACTTTTAAAAGATACTATAGCATTGCTGTATTCCATATCGCTGTAGAGAAATTGTCATCATTCACATTGGTTCCTGTCCCCATTGGGGCTCACAATCTATGTTCCAGAATAACTTATCAGGATGTTTTGGGGAGGAACTGGAGGAAACTCATGCAGACACAGAGAAACACAGAGAGAAGATACAAACTCCCTGTAAATGTTGCTCTTGATGAGATTTGAAACAGGACCCCAGCGCTGTAAGGCAACATTGTTAACCACTGAGCCCCATGCTATGCTAACCACTGAGCCACCATGCTGTGCTAACCACTGAGCCACCATATTGGCCTAGTTTGTTATGGCATTTTCAGTTTAAATAATATACCAGTTACACGTAGGATTTTTTTAAGCAATATTTAAGGGAAAATGTAATATTTTGTGCATTTGCCATTGTTTTATGTTTTTTAACTGTATTGCAGTGTATTGTTCATGCCTGAGATGCATCCTATTGATAAGATAGCAGACTTGGGTGACTTAATAACTTATCGTCACTCCACAGTGATGGATTTGGGATCGGCTGACTGAGGGAGCCTTTTCCTCATGACTAACCACTTAGATGCCACGGTCACTATAAACTACAGTACCAAAAGGATTACATGGCTGGGATCAGAGTTATCTCCCTTCCCAGCAGTTATGGTAGGAACATGGCTTGTATATCAGCTGATCTCCACTGATCTTGTGGGTACAGTCAAGGGCACCATCAGGGCAGAATTGGCAGTAATTCTGTCATGGTGTCTAATTAAATTTAAAGAAAAAGAGGCCCATTAATATGGTAATGATAGGAATTGGCAATGGATGGGGGCTTTGACTGTATGGGGCCCTGAAATTACTTATAGCAGCCCTAGGTGTAGAAAATTGTTATTTGTGGAAGATCTCAACAGGTGTTTGGTGTCCCTGCAGTGCCCCCAGAGGAGAAGAAAGGCATTGCACAATTCTTATTGAAATCAATGGACTATACATGAAATATCTGCACATGCCAGGTCCTCCAAGGTGAGAGATACTTCTGTACCTAACAGATGAGGGCCAAACTCTTAGATCACTTCACTCTACATAATGTATATATCCATTATGAGTGAGGGTTTCTTCTTGATCCATCAAACTTACATTATGTAGAGTGAAGGGGGTCTAAGGGTTTGGCCCTTTTTTTGTTAGGTACAGAATTATTTCTCACCCTAGAGGACCTGGAATGTCTGGATATGTCATGCATAGTCTATTGATTTCAATAAACATTGTGCAATACCTTTATTTTCCTGTGGAGGCACTGCAGGAACATCAAACATCTGCTGGTAGGATCTTCCCCAATTAACTATTTTTTGGAGATTTGAACAATGTCCCATCCCAAAGCCAAATTATTAGTATGGGACTGATCTCACAAAGAGGGATTATTTAACATGGACCACTCCTTTATTTCTTACTCCAGGGCTAGAGGAGGCCGCCATTTTTAATCTCAAACCTAGGAGTAATAATATGAGACTCTCATATGTCCAAATGGGGGATGTGGATGTGTAATCCACAGCAGAAATATGTGTATACTCTTTAGGGAATTTGGAGGAGTCAATAATGGATGACTGCAATAGGCAATTGTAGCTTGTGCCTTCAGGCTGTAGTCATTAAATACTAGACCAATGTTTTTAATCATTTTTAGTCAAGCAACCCTTAAAAATCTTAATAATAACAAAGCAACCCCCCCAAGACTATAATCAGTCACAAGTGTCTCCAAAATAGCTTAGACTATGACATTATATTGTGTCCCTCGTATAAGTAACTAATAACATTAGCTCAATTCATGTGTTAAGATTGGGGAGGGGACTATTTGCTTCTTAAACTTATCATTAAGAGGGAAAAAGTGCAATAAAGCCTCTATAACAGTGCCAGCCTCAGTGTCCCCATAACACTGCAAGTTACGGTGTCCTTATAGTAGTGTCAGCCACGAGGGCCCACAACATTGCTAGAACATAGTTCTTCCTTAGTAATGTCAGTCTTAATTCCTAAATATCAGCCACAATGCCCCATAACATTGCTAGTCTCACAGTCCTCATAACATTGCAAGATACAATGTTCCTATAGTAGTGTCCACCACAATGGCCATAAAAGAATCCAGCATAGTGTTCTCATAGTAGTGTCAGGCACAATGCCCCATAACAGTATCAGCCACAGTGCTCCCATAGTAATTTCAGCCACAATGCCCCTTAACAGTATCAGCCACAGTGCTCCCATAGTAGTGTCAGGCACAATGCCCCTTAATAGTATCAGCCACAGTGCTCCCATAGTAATTGCAGCCACAATGCCCCTTAACAGTATCAGCCACAGTGCTCCCATAGTAGTGTCAGGCACAATGCCCCTTAACAGTATCAGCCACAGTGCTCCCATAGTAGTGTCAGGCACAATGCCCCTTAATAGTATCAGCCACAGTGCTCCCATAGTAGTGTCAGGCACAATGCCCCTTAACAGTATCAGCCACAGTGCTCCCATAGTACTGTCAGCCACTATGCCCCTTAACAGTATCAGCCACAGTGCTCCCATAGTAGTGTCAGGCACTATGCCCCATAATAGTATCAGCCACAGTGCTCCCATATTAGTGTCAGGCACAA
Organism: Phyllomedusa bahiana; assembly: GCA_025379985.1. Taxonomy (NCBI): domain Eukaryota; kingdom Metazoa; phylum Chordata; class Amphibia; order Anura; family Hylidae; genus Phyllomedusa; species Phyllomedusa bahiana. The sequence continues at coordinate 15,845 of JAODAL010048045.1, read as the reverse complement.
TGCCCCATAACAGTATCAGCCATAGTGCTCCCATAGTAGTGTCAGGCACTATGCCCCATAACAGTATCAGCCACAGTGCTCCCATAGTAATGTCAGCCACAATGCCCCATAACGGAATCAGCCACAGGGCTCCCATAGCAATGCCATATAAGCTACACTCATTCCATAACTGTATTGGGCATAATGCCCTATAACATTGAACATCTTAGAGTGCTCATAATGTTGAAAAATAAGGTATTCCCATAATTATGTTAGCCACAATGCCCCATAACAGTATCAACCATTGTGCTCCCATAGTAATGTCAGCCACAATGCCCCATAACATTATCAGCCATTGTACTCCCATAGTAATGTCAGCCACAATGCCCCATAACAGTATCAGCCACAGTGCTCCTATAGTAGCATCAGGCACAATGCTCCATAACAGTATCAGCTACAGTGCTCCCATAGTAGTGTCAGCCACAATGCGCCAGAACAATATAAGCCACAGTGCTCCCATAGTAGTGTCAGCCACAATGCCCCATAACAGTATCAGCCACAGTGCTCCCATAGTAATTGCAGCCACAATGCCCCTTAACAGTATCAGCCACAGTGCTCCCAATAGTAGTGTCAGCCACAATGCCCCATAACAGTATCAGCCACAGTGCTCCCATAGTAGTGTCAGGCACAATGCCCCATAACGGAATCAGCCACAGGGCTCCCATAGTAGTGTCAGCCACAGTGCCTCCATAACAGTATCAGCCACAGTGCCTCTATAACAGTATCAGCCACAGTGCCTCTATAACAGTATCAGCCACAGTGCCTCTATAACAGTATCAGCCACAGTGCCTCCATAACAGTATCAGCCACAGTGCCTCCATAACAGTGTCAGCCACAGTGCCTCCATAACGGAATCAGCCACAGGGCTCCCATAGCAATGCCATATAAGCTACACTCATTCCATAACTGTATTGGGCATAATGCCCTATAACATTGCAAGTCTTAGAGTGCTCATAATGTTGGAAAATAAAGTATTCCCATAGTTATGTCAGCCACAATGCCCCATCACAGTATCAGCCATAGTGCTCCCATAGTAGTGTCAGCCACAATGCCCCGTAACAATATCAGCCACAGTGCTCCCATTGTAGTGTCAGCCACAATGCTGCATAACAGTATCAGCCACAGTGCTCCAATAGTAGTGTCAGCCACAATGCCCCATAACAATATCATAATAGTGTCAGCCAAAATTCTCCTATAATGGTATCATCCTAAGTGTTACCATAATAGTGTCAGCCACAATGCCCCATAACAGTATCAGCCACAGTGCTCCCATAGTAGTATCAGGCACCATGCCCCGTAACAATATCAGCCACAGTGCTCCCATAGTAGTGTCAGGCACAAGGCCCCATCACAGTGTCAGCCACAGTGCTCCCATAGTAATGTCAGCCACAATACCCCATCACAGTATCAGCCACAGTGCTCCCATAGTAATGTCAGCCACAATGCCCCATAACAGTATCAGCCACAGTGCTCCCATAGTAGTGTCAGGCACGATGCCCCATAACAGTATCAGCCACAGTGCTCCCATAGTAGTGTCAGGCACAATGCCCCATAACAGTATCAGCCACAGTGCTCCCATAGTAGTGTCAGCCACAATGCCCCATAACAGTATCAGCCACAGTGCTCCCATAGTAGTGTCAGGCACTATGCCCCGTAACAATATCAGCCACAGTGCTCCCATAGTAGTGTCAGCCACAATGCCCCGTAACAATATCAGCCACAGTGCTCCCATAGTAATGTCAGCCACAATGCCCCATAACAATATCAGCCACAGTGCTCCCATAGTAGTGTCAGACACAATGCCCCATAACAATATCATAATAGTGTCAGCCAAAATTCTCCTATAATGGTATCATCCTTAGTGTTCCCATAATAGTGTCAGCCACAATGGCCCATAATAGTATCAGCCCTAGTGTTCCCATAGCAGTGTCAGCTCCACTGTCTCAATAGTATCAGCCACAATCTTCCCATAACTGTATCAGCCACAAGGTCCCATATCAGTGCTAGTCTTAGTGCCCCGTTGCATTGCTCACATAACATTACAAAGCACAGTATTCCCATAACATCGCCAGCTTAAGTGGTCCAGACACAGAAGAAAAAAACTGAGATTAAAACACTTTCCTTTTCCACCCTCTTATTCCATTGTACCCTACACTAGCAGGACGTTGGGGTGAGCAGCTGGTGGACTGCAGAAGCAATCAGTGGTGGAATGAGAGGACAGATGTGTCACATGGGGACACTGGATGTGCCCTCCAGAACTGAGGTGTATACGTCTTGGATCTTCTGATACAGCCCATAAGGCAGCTTGAAGCCTAGAAGGGCAAATAGCACAGACAATGTGATACAGTGACTTTATCATGCCACCGGCATCAGGACGGTTCTGCAATCACCTTTTAGGACTCAGGCCTAAGGCAGCATGCGGCTTATAAGAGCGAAAAACTCAGGCAACGTAATACATTAACTTTATCCCACCACCTGCATAAGGACACTCATCCTGACTTATTGTAAGCCGTAGATCTGGACCCTATAATAGAAATTGGCGGAGCAGGGTGCTGACGGCTTTTTCAACATTATGGGCAATATGCATGAAATTTGCCGTCATAAATCAGGCACATTCTAGCACAAAGACGACATTTCTGGCTCAGGTAAACCACTTTGAAAGTGCTCTACCTGTTCCAGCAGTAATGCGCCTGGAATTGCCGTACTGAAGCTATAAATGTCTAGCTTCGTACGGTTGTAGTGCGCCCCGTCTCCAGCACGGCCCCCGAAATTAGGCGCATTACAAAGTGCCGCGGGTGCTCTGTAATGCGCCTGATAATGGCGTTCGGGAGGCTTAAAAATGTATGAACGGGGCTGCACCTGATATTGGGCTGTAAAGACGCCAGATATCTGCCGCAGCCCCGTTCATACATGCTGCCCTATGTGTGCCTTGAAGATGCGCATACAGGTAAAAAACAGAGCGGGGCCGGCCACCAGTAGTTCTCTCTGCTCCCCTGTGGGCCAGTCCCAGCCTATCTAGCACTGAAAGGGGCTGCCTTACCGTTCAGTTTCACAAAGCCACAGACCGCTTCAGACTTACATTTTGTGATCCAGCTGTGGGTGCTTCTATAGCAGTGATTGGCATATCAGGTCTGCTATTCCTGTAACAGTGATATAAGTACAAGAGGTTTATAATCTGTAGTGCACAAGGCTGCAAAATTCTAAGGGTTAAAAGTAGTCATTAACTTAGGGAAACAAGCTCCTGTGCAAGAGAGACGATTCAGCATGCAGTGACCCACCATGGTTGGACAATGGCAGCTTGGAGCAAACAGATAAGAAAGAGAGAGAGAGAGCAGGGAGAGATGGGGACAGGTGGTCAGTAACCAAGAGAAACCTGTATACACTAGCAGTAGATAAAATCCTCTTTATCTCCTGAACAAAGAAAAATCAAGACAACAATGTAATTGGTAATAGTCTTCATTTACCTTTCCCTACATGTTAAAAGATAATGTAGAGACAAAAACCGCTATAAAAGGGTATCCTCACCTAAAAGTAACTTCTTACTGTCTATCAGATTGCATGTAAATGACTGAGCTAATACATTTCATGGCTAATTATTTCTGATTGGTTGTTAGAGAGACATAAGGGGGCGCCCCATTACAAGATCTGGAATAACAAGGGAACCAAATACTCGTCCTGTATGGAGACCCTGGCCTGGAGCCTGGCACAAAACTCAGTGCTTCTGCAGGGAATACTATATTTACTATTTTGCCGTAGGCAAACTTAAACCCTATCAGTTCTCAATCTATAAAACACTAAAACATAACTTTTATTATGTATAACTCTTAACCTCTATACACACTTTTTAAAAACCTGATTTCTAACCTCACCATTTAACCCTTTCGACTTCTGAAGGAAGGAATAGCTCCATTTCCATTATCAAGTCTGGTGGAACCCCACCTACCAACAGGAAAGCCTTATATATACAGCTTTCCTGTTGATAGGTGGGGTTCCACCAGACTTGATAATGGAAATGGAGCTATTCCTTCCTTCAAATAGAAGGGTTAAATGTGAGGTTAGAAATCAGGTTTTTAAATAGTGTGTATAGAGGTTAAGAGTTATACATAATAAAAGTTACGTTTTTTTAGTGTTTTATAGATAGAGAACTGATAGAGTTTAAGTTTGCCTATGGCAAAATAGTAAATATAGTGATCAGAAGTCACTCTCTGTTCTCTTGTGAGATTCCCTTTTTTTGGAGACTATTCTACAGGGAATGTACACGGTTACCCCCAGCCCAGCAAGGCTATTATAAGATTATTCCTATTGATTAGAGCCTGACTCTCATATTCCATGTGGCAATTGCTATTTATGCCGTTGCACTCTTTATTCTATCTTTAAGCTGAAGTTTGGCTGGAGGACGGCCCCAGCTGATGCATTCGGAGCTCTCCTTGTCTTGCCGCGTCTCTTCTGTAATCTTGTCTTGTACCTGAACTGCAGAACAAGGATTTCAGAGCCAAATAACCTGAAGCCAAACGCGGCTGCAGAGCAGCTCCCGGGTCTCGTCTTAGATCATGTGCTGCAGTTTGCAGAGATGTTTCCTAAAGCTGATTTAGTAAAGAGGCGGAACATGAAAAGCTCTTTATCTGCGTCGTGTTCTCTTCTGTGATTTTCGTGAACAGTCACAGCAATGGCCTAGATTCAGCTCGTCATTGCCGATGAGCCGCGGCCCGGGCGTGACTCAGTAGATTTCGCTCTAAACACTCGGATCAACCCGCTTTATAGACTCCTGTAGTAATGAGGAATATTTGCTATCTGTGGCTCAGTCAGTAAACTTATGAATTCCTGGTACCTACAGGACACTCTCGGGGCCCCGTCTATCTATTTCTTACTAAAAATGATGGAAGTTGGTAGCGGTGGAGCTAGATTCATGAACGATTTATTATACAGGGTGAGTCAAGGGTCCCAGAGAATTTACTATTGGAGTCTATGGAAAGTGCCGGATGTTTTTTGGCACATTTTCGTGGTTTTTTTTCAATGGAAACCCACCCAGGAGATTAAAGTCCCCCCTATAGTGGGTGTTATCCCAGGTTATACCTTCTCAATTCTTCATACAAGTATCCGATGTGTCCTCGCTTTTGTCGCTAAAAACATGTTTTTTTTTTTACGGATTTTGACGCTAAAATCCTTTTTTTTTTTTACGGATTTAGGCACTAATATTTGATTTTTTTTACGGATTTTGGTGCTAAAAAAGTTATCTCGCTTTCGATGCTAAAAATCAATTTTTGCAGAATTTGCTGCTAAAATACTTTTTTTTACGGATTTTGACGCTAATAATGTTATCTCGCTTTTGCTGCTAAGAATCAGTTTTTTAACAGATTTTAGCTCCAAAATCTGTAAAAAAAAAATAGATTTTAGAGCAAAAATCTGTAAAAAAAGTATTTTTGGCGACAAAAGAGAGACAGCTTTATCAACGCCAAAATCCGTAAACAAATGAATTTTTTGCGGCAAAATCCGTAAAAAAAAAAAAAAAATTTGTGCCAAAATCCATAAAAAATTTATTTTTGGTGACAAAAGCGAGATAACTTTATTGGAGCCAAAATCTGTAAAACGACTACAAGATTACGAAGATTATGAATGCATTAATGTGCTTTCCATCCCCTTTTGTAGGGTGAAGTCACATCCAATGGCTTGATTTACATACATTAAAAACCACTTGACGACAACAAAAAAACGCTCCAAAAAACGGAAAATTGTGGCAAAAAAACAACTTTTTTTTAGCTGCTTTTGACAGGCAGGGGACAGAAAACCGATTTTAGGATTTGGTTTTCAGGTCGTTTTGTGTCCACTGCAGTGTAGGCACAGCCTAAAGCTCAGGAAACGCGAGGATACCGATTCCTCCTTGTCTGGTTACTATTGTGAAGACCTATGAATAAGGTTGTCCAGTCAACCGTAATGTCAGAAGAGTCACAGACCACCTGGACCAAACCTTCCCATTGACTGTGTATGGAATGTTCTATATTGTATCTTCCACATGTAATGACAATGTAGCAAAGTAAATGACACTTGATTTGTGTCTGACACTTTGTGATAGAAGAGTAAAGAAATCAGGCGATACCTTTTTCAGGCTAACTGAGTATATTTGATGGTTGACTTTCGAGAGGGGAACTAGCTCCCTTCTTCAGACATGGTGATATACAAAGAAACTGAAAAATTTACAGACTTTTTTTTACACAAAAGACTTTGGGCCACAAAGGATCTTTAGAAATTTCTTAAAAAATTAAACAAAAATGCAATATAAGAAGAGAAGTCATTTAAAAACAGGCCAAGAACATCAACTATCTGGAAACTTGTGAGGCGTGACGGAGGGGTCAGTAATTCTGCGTCTTATCTCGTAGCCTTGTGAGTATCACTTTGTGATACTCATACACTTTCCCCCACGGTTCCAGCACCAGGGACAACACATTGAACACATCCAATAGTCGTGCATCAGAGGAACTTTCCCAGTTGTAGTTGCACCTTTTTGTGCTCTCTTAATGGACGTTTTCAAAACCGTGCAGAGTTACAGGTCAATCGCTGGAACGTATAACGTCAACGGGTGGTCGGCATATCAACAAGATGATAAGGAGTGGCTATATTTCTACCCTCTTACAGTTACAAATGGCCTTTTGAGGGCAACTGATGTGGCCTTTGATGAAAATAAGTCTGACCCCCCTGGTTTAGGGCATTCTAAGTCCACTGTTCAGGATCTTCATCTCTTGGTCAAAGTAGAGAACAGTTTCCAAGAGCGTCGCTCACTCTGGACTACCTGACTTGTTCTGCTTTGCACCCACAAGGAATTTTTCGAAAGGACACCTTGTAACGCTTCCTTTCCCCTGTGGTGACGCTGTATTGAAGTTGAACACTTAGAAGCAGCATGAGCAGCTTTCTTGCTGCTGGAGGAGAGCCGATTTGCATACTGATTTCCCAGGAACGCTTTACAATGACTATGATACTGCATGCCGTGTCCACAAGGAAAAACAATATCTGCCATAACCTATGCAGATACTAACAATATGATCTCATACATGAGGGCTACCCCACAGATTATAGACAGCTGCTATAATCAAAGTCAGACAGGTGCGGGTCCCGCCTCTATCTCGTGAATGGGCCCTCAAAATTCTTGGCTCAGAACGGAGATCCAGTTGTGGTATGGTCAAACTACTCTCCCAATTCTGTATCTTGGTTGTTCAACTGAACAGTGGGTTACCAATGTGTTCTCCCATATGTTCTATTGGAGTTCCCAGTTCAGGGGAGCGCTGGGTTCTCCATTCTGTTCTATGGGAGTTTCCAGTACAGAGGGGTGCTGTATTCCCATTCTGTTCTATGGGAATTCCCAATACAGGGGAGCACTGTGTTCTCCATTCTGTTCTATGGGAGTTCCTGGTACAGGTGAGCGCTGTGTTCTCCATTCTGTTCTGTGGGCATTCCCCAGAACAGGGTGAGCCGCAGTGTTCTCTCCATTTGTTCTATGGTAGTTCCAGTACAGGGGAGCGCTGGGGTTCTATATTCACTGTTCTATGGGATGTTCCCAGTACAGTGGAGCGCTGTTTTCTCCTTCTTTTCTATGGGCAGGTTCAGTACAGGGGTTCCGCAGAGCTCGTGTTCTCCTTTCTGTTCTATGGGAAGTTCCCAGTACAGGGTGAGCGCTGTGTTCTCCATTCTGTTCTTTGGGAGTTCCCAGTACAGGGGAGCGCTGTGTTCTCCATTCTGTTCTATGGGAGTTTCCAGTACAGAGGAGCGCTGTGTTCTCCATTCTGTTCTATGGGAGTTTCCAGTACAGAGGAGCGCTGTGTTCTCCATTCTGTTCTATGGGAGTTACCAGTACAGGGGAGAGCTGTGTTCTCCATTAGTTCTATGGGAGTTTCCATTTACAGAGGAGCACTGTATTCTCCATTCTTTCTATGGGAGTTTCCATACAGGGGAGCGCTGTATTCTCCATTCTGTTCTATGGGAGTTCCCAGTACAGGGGAGCGTTTGTTTTTCTCCATTCTGTTCTATGGGAGTTGCCAGTACAGGGGAGCTCTGTGTTCTCCATTCTGTTCTATGGGAGTTGCCAGTACAGGGGAGCACTGTGTTCTCCATTCGGTTCTATGGTAGTTTCCAGTACAAGATGAGCAGTGTGTTCAACCATACTTATAACTCCCATAGAACAGAATGGAGAGTAGAGCACCAGCGAAAACACTTAGGGGCAAGTTCATGTGATAGAGGTCCAACCAGAACTAGACTTTGATGACATATCCTATCAAAATATCATCAAAATCTATGGTTGGAGCACTACTTTAAAGTGCAGTATCTGAATAACAATAAGCCGTGCAGCAGGAGGCACCGTTCTCACTGATCTCCTACCCCTGGGACCCATAACTATCTCAGTAACAGGCTCTAGAAAGTCTTGGCTGAGAATGAAGAGCCGGTCATGCTTGGACACAACTTTCCATTCTCTTCTATGGGAGTTCTGAGTACTGCCAAACACGCCGCTCCTCTGTAGTCAAAACTCCCATAGAAGAGAATGGAATGTTCTGCACATGTGCGAACGCCTCTCCATTCTGATCCGAGAATTTCAGGGCCCCGTTCAAAAGATAGAGGTGGGACCCGCACCGATCACATGTTAATGGCATATCCTACCTACATGCCATCAGAGTGCATGGTGGGAACATCAGCTTAACCGAGAATGGAGAGTCGTGCACAATTGTGAGCGGCTCTGCACTCGGAGCCAAAACGGTTGAATGTATTTCCCCAAGATAAGTAGCGGTCACACTTTGATGCATTTTCCTATTCATACATCATTATAGTCTATGGTGGTGATATTTTGCCATCAGAACACAATTGTATCAGGAAGTTGAGTTTGTGTTACTGGCCCTTTAAGTCCATAATTATGTGTTTATTATGATCCATTTAAGTCATGTGACCTTTTAAAGCGACGTTATATAAGGGATGTTCTGCTGGATTGATTACATATGACAGCGCTTGCTTCTTAGTTGATGATTTGTGACGTCTTTTTTGAATGGTTGTATAAGACTTAGGAGAAAAGCTGAAGACTGCTTTCTAGAAAATGGATATTTGATGAGGGAAGTTTATTCTGTGTGATGCGCTGTCAGCCTGATTGCCTCCCATTGGTTCAAGCAGTCCGACTGGAAGAGTATTACTCTGCATGAACTTGACTCTGATTAGCTGCCCAAAGGCATTGGCTTGATGTGTGATAATGTTAGCTTTTCCATGTTGTCATGGCCTTGGCGGGTTACTCAGGAGGAAATCAGAACTAAACAATAATGTAAGGAAATGATGGTGGTTTCTGTCACCATGTCCATCAGCAGAGAAGCAAAGCAATACCCCGGATGCCCTGGCCTAACAGCAACGTGAGCTTCAAAAGTAATTGCCATAATTAATGTTATTTCCCCAACATAACAATGTGTTAAGTATTTTATTACAGCCACCTCCAGATGAAAATAATGATTGAAATACTGCCTCCTATGTACAAGAATATAACTACTATAATACTGTTCCTATGTACAAGAATATAACTACTATAATACTGCCCCCTATGTACAAGAATATAACTACTATAATACTGCCCCCTATGTACAAGAATATAACTACTATAATACTGCCTCTATGTACAAGAATATAACTACTATAATACTTCTCCCTATGTACAAGAATATAACTACTATAATACTGCCCCCCCTATGTACAAGAATATAACTACGATAATACTGTCCCTATGTACAAGAATATAACTACTATAATACTGCTCCTACGTGCAAGAATATAACTACTATAATACTGCCTCCTATGTACGAGAATATAACTACTATAATACTGCTCCTATGTACAAGAATATAACTACTATAATATTGCCTCCTATGTACAAGAATATAAACTACTATAATACTGCTCCTATGTCCCAAAAATATAACTACTATAAAAACTGCCTCCTATGTACAAGAATATAACTACTATAATACTACTCCTATGTACAAGAATATGACTACTATAATGCTGCTCCTATGTACAAGAATATAACTACTATAATACTGTCCCCTATATACAAGAATATAACTACTATAATACTGCCTATATGTAGAGGAATATAACTACTATTAAAACTGCTCCTATGTACAAGAATATAAATACTATAATACTGCTCCTATGTATAAGAATATAACACTTTTAATACTGCTCCTATGTACAAGAATATAGCTACTATAATGCTGCACCTAATTTTACAAGAATTATAAACTACTATAATACTGCCTATGTACAATATAATACTACTATAATACTGCTCCTATGTTTCAAGAATATATCTACTATAATACGCTCCTACGTACAAAGAATATAACTTTTATAACACTGCCCCTTTGTGGGAAGAATATAACTACTATAATTACTGCCCCTATGTTCAACGAATATAACTACTATAAAACTGCTCCTATGTAAAGAATATAATACTATAATAACTGCCTCCTATGTCAAGAATTTATCTACTATAATACTGCTCCTATGTACAAAAAATATAATTACTATATTACTGCCTCTTGTACAAGAATTTTTCTACTATAATACTGCCCCCTATGTATAAGAAATACTGCTTATAACACTGCTTTTGTACAAGAATTATAACTACCAAAATGCTGCCCACATTGTACAGGAATAAAAAACTACTATAATATGCTTGTATGTACAGGATGTAACTACTATAATTTTGCTTCTATGTACAAGAATATAAGTCTATAATCTGCTCCTATGTACAAGAATATAACTACTATAAACTGCCTTCTATGTAAAGAATTTATTATATAATACTGCCCCCTATGTATAAGAATAAACTGCTAAAAAACACTGCTTCTTTGTACAAAAATATAACAACCAAATGCTCCCCGACTATGTACAAAAAAAAACTACTATAATATTGCTCCTTTTATAAGAATATAACTGCTAAAACACGCTTCTTTGTACAAGATTAATACTTAATACTCCCGACTATGTACAGGAAAATCACTAAAACCCAAAAACCCAACTCTTAATCAAAAATTCCCTTTTTTTATATTTTCATTAAAAAATACTTTCAAAATTATCACACCTAAAAGAACAAAGGGAAAAACCCCACCTACATTACAAGATATCAAAGATATATCTATATATCTTTCCCTAGGCAACCCTACAAAAACCAATGGACAGGTCGAGTAACGACCCGAAAAGGACGCCCACCGTAAGGAGGCTCACCCATCGAATTGACTATCCTATCCGCAACCTACCTCAGAAATAAATATCTCATCAAATGAAGCAGATACATCACGTGCTAATTCGAAACAAATAGTAGTATACTCCATAGATTACTATTGTTTAGCAAGGATATATATTCAGTCTCACCATGGAAACATGCAAAACGAAACACATGGATCTAGGGTAATACTCCATCAGAACCCAAACATTATTGGTCTGACTAAGAATATAATATAGTGTCCAAATGAACTAGTCTGCGTGATGATAGAGAATCTAGTAGTGAGATCCTCATTGATGTCAAATCCAAAAGATACGACCTTAAGTGTCACACCATAGTCCCTCTGGAGTGACACTTAAGGTCTACTTTTGGTTTGACATCAATGCGAAGATAGTAGTCTGTACAGCGAAAAGGAGTCTCATTGTTTGCTCACTACCTAGGATCTCTATCATAGCAGACCTAGATCATATTGCACACTATGAAATTCCTAGTCATACCAATCATGAAATGGGTTCTGATGGAGTATAACACCTAGAACCATTAATATATACGATTTGCAAATGTTTCCATGGTGATGACCTAAAAAATATCCTTGCTAACAATAAGTAATCTATGAGTATACAACTATTTGTTTCGAATAGACACTTGATTTATCTGCTTCCATTGATGAGATATTTTATATCAGAGGTAGGTCAGGGATAGGATAGTCAATTCGATAGGTGAGCCACCTACGGTGTGAGGCCGTCCTTTTCGGGACGATTAATCGACCTGTCCATAGGTTATTGTAGGTCCTGCCAGGGAAAGATATATAGATTTATTCTTTGAATATCTTGTAATGTAGGTAGTGTTTTTGCCTTTGAACGTTTTTAGGTAGTGAAAATTTTGTAAGTACATTTTTTAATGTAATATAATAAAAGGTAGATTTTAGATTAAGAAGCTGGAGTGGTTTGTTTCAGTGATTTTTGTGGTTGGTCGAGTGCTCATAAAAGGATTTAGCTATTGTACTGTGAAGCTTTATGTACAGGAATTTAACTACTATAATACTGCTTCCTATATACAAGGATATAACTACTATAATATTGCTTCTATGTACAAGAATATAAGTACTATAATACTGATGCTTATGTACAATAATATAACTACTAATACTGCTCCTATGTACAAGGTATATAACACTAAAATATTTGCTTCTATGTACAAGAATAGTAAGTACATAATACTGCACCCTATGTCCAAGAAAGTATAACTAATATAATACGCCCCCCAATGTGCAAGAATATAACTACCCGTAATACAGCACAGTATTTACATAGAATATAAATACTATAAAACTGCTCCTAAGTACAAGAATATAACTACAATAATACATGCCCCCTATGTACAATAATATAATACTGATAATACTGCTCCTATGTAACAAGAATATAACTACTATAATACTGCTCCTATTACACAGAATATAACCTACAATCATACTGCACCTTATGTACAATAATAAACTGCCTATAATACAGACAATATAAGTTTGCTATTACATTTAGCCACATACAAGTCGGAGATGCTTCCTTACTTTTTTACATATCTTCACCTGATAATAGTATCTTACGTATATTTGCGTTATAATAATAAAGGGAGACATGTATGGAATTAGATGCATCAAAGTGTATTTTTGCATCTATTTTTCAGTGCATAAAGCGCCAGAAAAAAAGAAATGGTTTTTTTCGATATAAAATGGAGTCAAATTCCCCCCCGCCCCTCCCTGTTTTTTGGCCATTACGGAACTAGGCGCATTAAAAAGCACCAAACATGATAAAGGGCCAAAAATGGGCAAAAAATAAGAAAGTCTTAGAACAGCATGTCATAAGAAACTAGGGGACTGATCGCGGGGAAAAAATGCCCACAAACCTGTGCTGTCTGGCCTGCTGAATAGAAAAAAGGGGTAGAAAGCAAAATACTTTCAAATTTAATGTAGTAAAAATTAAAAAAAAAATCGAAAAACACCCAGGGTTTTTTAAGTAAAATTATTTTAGTTTCAAAAAATTTAAAAATTCTTTATAGGAGATATTTTTTTATTTTTTTTGGGATATAATGTATTTAAAAATTAATTTATTGAAACATTTTTTATTACATTTTAAAACTGTTAGGCAGGAGTAGAGATCCATGGACAACGTGGGAATGGGCCCCGCCAAACCCGCCGCACGGGAGGGGCGGGCTTCCTGCGGGGGGCCTACCCGGTCGCAACCTACGCAATACTTGCGGCGGCAGCCGAGGTGCAGCAAGGTACCAAATCGTAAGATGAAACCCGTAGTCAAGGGAAGGCGGCGAAGATTCATGGTCGAGAAACGTGGCAAGGATCGGAAACACAGACAAGACGTACATACACTAGAAGGGGGTTTTTTCTCAAGGCAGGACCAAAGATCCGGGGGGGACATGCAAGAGGGTTAACCTTAAAAGGGGTCAGGGGCCGGGCAATAAAACCAAATTTTACCAGCGCGCTGGCCCTTTAAATTTGAGAGAGCAGGCACGTGCGCGCCCTAAGGAGCGGGGACGTGTGTACAGGCCGGCAGTAGACCGCGGGAAAGTATTTTCCTACAGGGGAACAAGTGCGCCCGTGGCCCGACACACAGACCGCGGCAACAATTTTTTTCCCAAAAACTGAGGGACAGCGGGAAACGAGGCGCCCCGTAGGGCCCGGGCTTGGGGCCACTCATAACAGTACCCCCACCCTTAGGCCTCCCCGTCCTTCTGGGTCAGAGAAACCTCAGCACCAGGTCATGGTCCAAAATGTTCTCCTCCGGCTCCCAAGATCCCTCCTCTGGCTCGAATCCTTCCCAGTCAATGAGAAAATGTTGTCTCCCTCTGATCGGCTTCATGGCCAGGATCACATTCACCGCGAACACGTTGGAAGCTTCAGCTTCAGGAGCAGGGGAGGCGACTTTCCGAGAAAAGCGGTTCAGCACAAAAGGGATTCAGCAGGGAGACATGGAAAGAATTCGGAATCTGCATGGTAGGTGGAAGCTTATAGGCCCCAGGATAAGTATGTCCCTACAGGAGAACAAGTGCGCCCGCAGCCCGACACACGTACCGCGGCGCCACTCGTCCCCGAAGCTGAGGGGACAGAAGAGACACGAGTGTGCGCGCAGCCCGACCTGCCACTCGTAACAAAATCATTAATTTTAAAAGTTTATAATTATCATAAATACTTGTTTTTTTATTTTCACTGGGGAAGGTGAGAAATATTGATTTTTGCCCAAAAAAAATCCCGCCCACGCGACCCTCGCTCAGGCAGAGCACATTGGGATAGGCGCCTGCCGACAGTAAAACCCAGTTTTGCAAACCCATTCATAATGTGCTATATTACGAGTGGACGGGGCCCCCAGAACACCCCCCAAATTCGGCGCATTTTGAAAGTGTCGCGCTTTACGACAATGCGCCTAACACTTTCATTAGGCGCATTAAAAATAGACGGCTCAGCAGGTGCATTGTACCCATTAAAAACTCATCTACCCCATCTCAAACACCCATATAAACTAATGATTCCAATCGAACATAAACTAATCTACCCCATTATCTTTTTACACATCTATCAATCAACTATCTTTCAACTATTGTTCTTTAACATAATTAAACTATCTAATATCTGATATCATCCATTCTATCTCATATCTATCTATCTATCTATTTACTATCTATCCTATCTATCTATCTCATATCAAACTATCTATTATCTAATCTTTTTCTAACTATCTATCTTCATCTATCTATCTTTTATCTATCTACATATCTTCTTTCTATCTATCTATCTAACTATCTCTATCTATATTTTCTGTCCCTTTTATTTATTCATATCTATCTACCCCATATCTATCTATCTATCTATCTATCTATCTATATCTATCTCAATATCCAATTATGTCTTCTTGTCTATCTAATTTTCATCTCTTCATCTGTCTATCTATTTAAAAATTTATCTATTTTTCTATTTTATATCTGTCTATCTATCTGATATCTATCCAGCTGTCTATCTATCTATCTATCTATCTATCTATCTCATATCTATCTATCTATCTATCTATCTATCTATCTATCTCATATCTATTTATAATTTAGAATTTGCTATCAATAGGGACACAATGACCTTCAATAACATTTAGCCATGTTGGTCACCTGGTCCCCTAACCTGCATACAAGCCCCAGACCCTTCCTTGTCCCCCTCCCCCTCTCTGCAGTCCACCCCGGTGAATCTTCTCTGGTCGTTCACTGTTTTGTACTGGAACAAATAAACTCCTTTCTTTCTCTGAGACGCACTTTCTGTAATTTAGCTTGATTTTTAAATTACCCCTGTGCAGTAATAGCCGTCATTTCTGTCACTTTGATTTTCATCCACAGAAGTTTCTATTGACTGGGAGAGTAATGATTTTTTCACCATTTTTTTTTGGCCATTGTTTCCTTCCCTGGTAAACGTTTATTTTCCAACATAAAAATGTCACGGCTATTTATAAGCTGCTGAATTATTCCCGCGCCTCTCAGCCATGTGCAGCGCTTGTCAAGGGCCGGTTGAAAAACC
>JAODAL010048044.1:0-29346 GCA_025379985.1 Phyllomedusa bahiana | reverse complement strand
TTTGCGTCGAAGTATAGCCTAATTTTTTGAGGAAACCCCCGGAATTTGTTGACTCCGCCGAATCTGAGGGGGGCTTTTTGGGCTCGAAGGCACCGAAGTAGGTGGTCCAGAGGCTTGACCTCCCGTGGAATCCGGTCGGAAATTGGTGAAACCCGTTTGCGTAGTTCCGGGTCGTTGTCCAAAAACCTTGATATTTGCCCATTCGGCCTTGTAAGATCACATTTAGTTTTTAATGTTTGCACCCGGTGGCATTTAGCCATACCCGTTGAAGCGTTTAAAGGAGCTTCCGGGGATACCACCCCAGCGGACTCCATTTTTAGGTTGATTTTCCTGTCACGATCTATGGTACAGTGAATCCAATGGCTTGGATGGCTTTGGGCCAGCGAAGACAGATGTAGCTGGAACAGGAGGGCAGCAGAGATGTAACTGGATCCGGGGCAAGGTCAGGAGAAGCACAGTTGAGCGATATTGGTATCAAGTTTGCAGGGTAAAAACCAAAGGTGAGGAACTAACAAGAAAGCAAGTTCCAGGCTAGGGATGCCAGCAGGAGCTTAACCAATACTCAAGCAATGGAGATCGGGCTTGGGGGGTTTATATATCGGGGCAACAGGAAACAGGAAAAAAGAGGGCACCCAGCTGAGCCCGTCACCTTTTGATGAGGGCAAACTTAAGGGCAAACAGTAAAACAAGTTCCAAGGTTTGGGCGGGGAGATTCCTGAACAAAATCCCCTCTTTGGCCTTTATTTTTTGAAATGCTTTCCCCAACCGCATTTGCATCAAAGGGGTTTTAGAAAATGGATTATCCCAGTGGGGGTTAAAAGGGTTGAAAAATTTGGGCTGTTATTTCATTTTGGCGGATGCTGAATGAGATGGACATTTGGGGCCCATATGGGGGGACGAGGAGGTAAGATGCTGGATGCAGGTTGCATTAACCATGAAGAACAGAATGACGCCGATGTTCGTGTACTCTGAGATTAACTCGCCATGGCAACGACATAGCAGAAGACAGACTGAGGTCACTGACAATACGTACAAGATCAAGTGGGCCTATGCGTTATTGTCAACCAGACAATGCAAGGTGCTCCTTCTTAGTACCTCTACCTCCTTGTCCTACACACTCTTGGATAGCTTACCACCTGCATTTCGCTCCATGTTCAGAAATCCATCTAATTTCCTACAGCCTACTAGGATTAGAAACAGAATTGGTGGAAGAACCGTAAGACAAAATCAACAGTGGTCTTCCTTCAGTCCCAGGGATTTAATAAGCTTGCCCCGTAGGGACTAGGAATATTGATTAGTTTTCACCAAACTATCATTAATGTGCGCTTTCCTGCGCCAATACTGTGACTTCAACGAGCAAAATAAACTTTTCAAAAGTTACACGGATGAGAAATTGCGTTTTTTGAAGCTATGACACACGAGTGCACGTTACTAGAAAATTTCTGTACTCCTAATTTCAAGAACATGGTGGCTCTTTGAACAAAAATGGGCCACACCAAAGTGCAAATACAGCTATTTAAAAGTGATACGGAGAGAATATAGGTGGTTTTGTGCACAATGAAATACTATACAGCAGTTACTTACAATAATTTATGTTCCTAATTGAAGAACAAGGTTGTCTTTGAACAAAACTGGGCTGCACTAAAGTGAAAATACAGCTATTTAAAAGTTATACAGATAAGAAAAAGGTGGTTTGTGCACAATGGGAATACAATATCAGTTAATAGATAAATTTCTTGTATCTCTAATTTAAGTACAAGGTGGCTTCTTTGAACAAAACGGGATGCACCAAAGTGAAATACAGCTATTTATAAGTATACAGATAAGAAAAGGTGTTTTTGGCCCCAATGAAATACACCTAGATTGTTACTGAAAATTCTCTGTATCTAATTGAAGTACAAGGTGGCTCTTGATAAAAAATACGGGTGGATGACAAAATAAAAGGCATACAATTTCTCATCAGGTAGCGAGGTATGCTGGCTAAAAAGTGACTAAAAAAAATGCCATTTTAAGCAGGTTCTAGCAGAGTCTCGGGCAAGACAATATAAACACGAATGTTCCTAAGTCCAGCCTGACAGTTCTCTTGTACGTTCGCCCGTCACCACCCCCCCACAAGCCTGCTAAGGCCGTCCTAGATGCTTCTTTAAAAGTCTCTCCTCTAAACTAACTAAGAACTTGAATTTCTCTAATATACATATATTCTAATGTTCACTGCTCTAAAAAAAAAAAAAAAACAAAACAAAAAAAAAATAAAAAAAAAAAAAAAAGAAAAAAAAAAAAAAAACAAAAAAAAAAAAAAATATATATATAAAAAAACTCTCTCTCTCTCTCATAACACAACATAAACAAAAAAACATACAAAAAAAAAAAAAAAAAGAAAAAAATAAAAAAAAAAACAACAAACAAAAAAAAACAAAAAAAAGAAACAAAAAAAAAAATAAAAAAAAAAAAAAAAAAAAAAAAAAAAAAAAAAAAAAAAAAAAAAAAAAAAAAAAAATTAAAAAAAAAAAAAAACAAAAAAAAAAAAAAAAAAAAAAAAAAATAAAAAAAAAAAAAAAAAAAAAAAAAAATAGAAAAAGCATAGTTGTTGTAAGGAATTATAAAGAGTAAGAAATGTGCATCCTGAGCTGAGCTGTATTGGGAGGAGAGTAGCACACGGTTTCTTGCTTAGTGAGAGACACTGAAACAAGGTTTCTGTGAACAGGAAACGCAGTTCTATGACAAACGTGGGCATGTGATTTTTACAGCCATGACAACCAATAACGCATACTGTCATGACGTAGCATCCACCCCGCTCACCTGGCTCATGCTGATTTGCTGGCCGCAAAATGACAGGTAAGCGCGAAAATGGCGCGGATAGTAATAGATTATCTGCAGGATTACTACCTAAAATATTACGTGATCGGAAATTTCCGATCAACCTAAAAATCGTGCCGATTTCAACTTTGTCGATTATAATCGCTCATCCCTTCTTACTTGCAATGGAGGCGGATTGACGTCAACTGCAGATTTTGTTGTGGAATCTATGCTGAAATCTTAATGGAGGATGCTATCTAATTCTGCCACAGCAAATACCTATGGCAAAGCAACTGTAAACATAACCTCCATTAGCAGTAGACCCACATTAAAGAACATATCAGTTGCACATTGTTATATAGAGCACTGTCTCTTGTACAAGTTGCTCTTTCTCTCAATAGCAATTGTTTTTGATTCCTGAAATAGATCCTACACTTAAGAAAAATAATATTTACAGCAACCTGCCCTTATTATCTAATAATAACAATTCTTTTTAAACATATTGCACAGCACTTTATGATCCCAATGGGAACAAAAACAGAGAAAATCAGACATTACAGAGTAAAAAACTGTTCAACAATTCAATTGGGAGTGAGGACTCTATTCACAAGGGCTTGCAATCCATGAGGAATTAGGGGTTAGGCTACATTCACATTTGCCTCAGTTGCAGATTCCATCTAAAATAATGGAAAAAATAGCACATTATGATGCACTATTTTACCATTAAAATGATGGACACCAAGACTGAAACCTAACTGACCTGTGGCAGAAGGTAAGAGGGTCCATTGGGTTGCCATTGGTGCCTGACATGCAACATATCTAGCACTTCCGTTATTTTCTGTATTTTGTTCCTATGATAAAAACTGAAAATAACATTGCAAATGTGAGTCTATCCTAAAACAAGAAAGAGCTTAAAACGTAGGAGATATTTTTTGTTTAAACCAATATTCCTGGAAAACAATTTTTGTTAGAATATCTGTCAATTTTTTTTTTATTTCAGCAGTCTTTTGTAATTAAAAATACATAGAAAATATTGTCCTACTCTGGCTGTGAGTGAGATCTTTTTTTATGGCCGGTAGCAATTCCTTTACTTCAGCTGCAACTTATTTTAACATAGTTTTTGTTACAAATTGTGGTAATAAAAAATAGTTGCTTATTGTTCTCCCCACAGGGTAAGTTAAATAGTAAAGAATACTGTGAGGAAAATATTGTAGTTAGAGATGGACAAAAATTGTTCTAACGAAGTGGAATTTTTAGAATTTCAGGAAAAACTTCGGTTGGAAAAAGTCGAAGTTTGGGGTACTTTTTGGGTGAAAATTTTTGTGCTTTTTTTGATAAAATGGTGGAGCACATGGGGGTACATGGGGCAAAGCACTCTGGGAGGAAAAAGGCCCAAACTGCATGACATGGCAGGGGTGCCCAACAGAGAACGGCGGGATTCGTATGTACCCCCTATATAAGTCCGGGGCGACGTGGGAGCTCATACCCCCCTCCTGTATGATAGGGAAGGTGCTGCCGCGGTGATTTTTTACTGAAGAAATGATTTTTATACAGGTTTTTTGTGGGGTGTCTCAGTTGTTCGAGATGCTTTTCTTAGTTTTTTTTGATTTTTTGGGGTTTGGATTGAAGCCCAAATGTGCAACTGTGCTGCATTTCATTTTAATGTATCTGCTCACAGCACATTGAATTTCCAAGGGGGATCTAAGCCGTTCTTGTTGTATTCATTTAAAAAAAAAACAGGTTTTTTCAAAAAAATACCATTATTTTTGGCTCTCAATTTTTTTGCCAATTTAATCCCGGGGTTAATTAAGCGTTTTTTTTCTGCTGTGGTGACTCCCAAAAAAACCCTTTTTTTCACCCGGGAAAAAATACAAAATTTTTGTACATAATTTCCAAGCAAAGTTTAAATTTTTAATTTTTCTTTGTTGTTTTAGGTAGAAAAACACGCAATTGTAAACGCTAAAAGTTAGTTTGTGGTGCTCAATTTTTTTTCGAAATTTCATTTCCAGGGGTTAATTAGGTTGTTTTGTTGGGGGTGAAAAAAATTAAAACCGCTTTTTCCGCCAAAAATTACAATTTTCCTGTCAAAAATTCACAACAAAAAAGGTTAATACAATTTTTTCTCTTGTTGTGTAGGTAGAAAACGCATTGTAAACACTACAAAGCTAGTAGTTTGTGGCCCGCTCAATTCTTTTGCGCAATTTACACCGGGGTTAATTAAGCTTGTTTTTCTGCTGTGGGACCCCAAAAAATCCGTCTTTTTCACCACCAAAAAATAAAATTTTTCCTGTAGAAATTCACAAGCGAAGGGTTTAAATTACAATTTTTTCTCTTGTTGTGTAGCGTAGAAAACACGCAATTGTAACACGCTACAAAGCTACTAGTTTGTGGGCTCAATTCTTTGGCGCAATTTACATCCGGGGGTTTAAATTTAAGCGTTGTTTTTCTGCTGTGGGTGACAAAAATAAACCTTCTTTTTCACCTTAAAAAATTACAATTTTCCTGTACCATTAATTCACAAGAAAAGGGTTAATTAAAATTTTTTTTCTTGTTGTGTAGCGTTGAAACACGCATTGTAACACCTACAAAGCTGTAGTTTGGGTGCTCATTGTTTGGAGAAATTTACATCCGGGGGTTAATTAAGCGTTGTTCTGCAGTTGTACTCAGTAAAAGAAACTTTGTTTTTCCCCCCCACAGAAGAAATTTCCCGTAGCATAATTCATATCCGAAGGTTAATTAAGCCTGTTTGTGCTTTTATATTCAGTAAAATACACAAGTTTTTAAGGGCCCCATACAAGTCAATTTTTCCTGCCCATTTGTGGAGCGCAATTTATATCCAAGGGTTACCCAAGCTTCTTAGTGGGTTCATTTGGAGTCAAAAAGGGTGTGTTTTTTCATATACAGATATCTTTATCAAACAGTGTCTGTACATTTTAGAACAAACAGTATGTCAGACAGAGAGGGGCAGGTCTTCCCTGTGGTGGCAGAGGCACAAACATTCCAGGCCCAGGTCCCGCACAGCAAGGGGACGTCGCAGCAGGGGTCACTCAGTGAGGCCACAACTGCCGCTGTCATCTAGTGGCCGTGTGCTGACTAGCAACCCAAGGGTTCTTGATTGATTGACTAGTCATCCACTTCCCCCAGATGACATCTGACAACCCCAGCCAAGGTCGGTGGGAACGTCAGACACAACCCTTAGTTGGCATGGCCCGTGGAGCGGGGTCAGCGGCCCTCACCTGTTCCTCAACCGCCTTGTCCCATGCGGTTCCCTCAGCCAGAGATCTACTATGTGGTTTGGGCTCAGCGCCACTATTATAGGAGGATGAACAATTTGAGGAGGGCAGTCAGCAGCTACTTGGCAGCGAAAGAAATGGGGCCAATATCCCTGCTTCTTGCAGTAGGCGGAAAGTATAGATGTTGAGAGTGGCATGGGAGGTCATGTTGTGAGTGGTCAGCCTCTGCATACCAAGACCGGTGATGAGGACAGCAGTGACGATGAAACACAAATAGACGATGATGTAAACCGACCGCACTTGGGGGGTTTCATCAAACGTCCGGAGAAGAGGGGTCAGCTTACGCGGGCAGGCAGCGGCGCAGCCAGCAAGTGGGTGTGTGGTGCGGGAGTCAGCAGGATAGCAGCAGTGTGAGGTCGGGGCCAAGCCCCCCCGGGGTAAAAACCCACTTCGCGGTCCAAAAAAGAAGGGGCACAGGGGTCAGCGAGGGCAGCGGGGCCCGGCAGTAGTCACTCGTGCGGAGCGTTGGCGGAAAACCCTATCGGGGTGTGGCAGTTTTTGCTAAGAAAACGGGGAGCAAATTGGGTATTGTGAATTGAAAGCGAAAGTGAAGGTGGCAGGGAGCAAAGTTGGCACCAGGCCTGCGAAACTCCCCCCCATCACCCCCGGTGGCCGGGAGCACGTGGCTTGAGTGGTGGTCCACCCGCCGCTGCGCAACGCAGCAGCGCCCAGGGGCAGATCCCATTGCAGCCAGTCAAGGCCCCACCACCTCTGCAGAAGGGAGCTTTTTCTCTTTGACTCATCCCCCGGTCCGTGTCTGTCCTCGTATCATGGCCAGCGTCGTTCAGCGAGGCGATTGCAAGAGAAACGTATGGCCCCAAAACCATCCTAAGGTGAAAAGTGACCGTACTCGTCCAATTTGTTGGTGCTGCAGTTCCCCTTTTCCCAAATGGGAAATCTGCACGTTCAGGAACTAATGGCTTGTGCCGAGCCGGGATGGAGAGTTCCAAGCCGTAATTTCTTTTAAAAAAAAGGAGAACAGATTTTCATAATATGGAAAAGAAGGTGGGCCAGCCCTTGGCTTATCGGTTTGTTCCGGGTGCACGGAAGGCGGCGTGGGGCTGTAAATACGGTCGGGGCCAGTAGTGTTTTTTGGCCCCACTGGGTAAATGTGTTCCGGCCCAGGACAAAAATTGGAAGGGCCCCGCTTTCCCCTTTACGTTGTAAACTGCGGCCCCTGCTCCAATGTCCCCCCCCCCTCCTCCCCTCCCCCCACCACCATTCAGCCCAAAATTGCCCCCCCCTCAACCACAGTGTGGGCCCCCCGGGTGTCACCCAGTTCTACACTAGCTTCCCCGGGGGCGAACGAAGTAACAGGGGGGAAAGCTCCGCGTCATGAGAAAGAAAATCGATGTGTGGCTTTTCCGCGCCAACTGCAAATGGGAAAACCTGGTGACGGACAATGGGAGGAATAGGGTGTCCGCTGGACCGTGGAGGGATGGCCCATGCCCCCTGCATGGCGCACGTGTTCAATCGGGTTTGTAAAAAAAAAGGTTCGAAGTTTCCACGATCTTCGAAAATTCTGAAAAAGGGCCCGGAAACTGTGCATGCACTTTATCCATTCCTCAAAACCAGGAAAACCCCCTGGTTGCAAATGGAGAAAGGCCTCCCCCCCACACTTGATATGATGTTTTCCCCCGTTGGAAATTCCCCGCTGCACATGTTGGACCCTGTTTGAACAAGAAAGGCCCCTTAAAGATTTTTTGATTTCCCGGCGGACAGGGTCTCCCCTGTGTAAATTTTGTGTCAGCCAGTGGACTAGCGTGACAAGCCCTTTGTTTAGGCTTTTGAGGGGCCTTGTTATTTTCAGTCGCCCGGGCTACGGGGAAAAATATTCCCGGGTTTATCCTGGAACAGATGCTGAAAAATCTGTCTGGGCAGGGGACTGGAGACGTGGCGACTACATCTCCGGCCACTGAGTCCGGTGGGGATGAAAAGGAGGAGGAGGGGGGGGGGGACTTGGGAGAAGTTGTTGGTGAAAATTTGATGGATTTTCTACCAGGTGACAAGAGAGGAGGAGCAGGAGCAGGGGGGGAGGTAGATGGAGATGAGGAAAACCGGCAGTGACCGCAAGGGACCGTGGCAGTTACAGTGGAGATGGAGGGGGAGGGAGCCCTCGGAGTCCTTGTGCGATAGCCCGCAGCTACTGATTTTGCTGGCTTGACAGCCGAAAGTCGATCCGGCAGAGGGATGATTCTGGCTCCACCTATTGGCCCTCGCTACCGGTCCAAAATGGGAGCCTTTTTCCCCGCTATTTAGAGGAGGACAAATAAAATACTATAGGGAAAACCTCCATGTAGTTTCCGCTGCCCATTGCGGCTCGTCCCCCTCGCAGGTTGACCGGGGGGTTTTAGGTTTGTTTTTGCCGCGGCTGCCGGGGGAAGGTGGGGGGGTTGGAGCAACCGTCCTACAAAAAAAAAACCTAGTCTGGAGTATGATGAGCGCTTTCCTTCACCCCCCCTGTGAGGGGGGGCAGTCGCCAGCAGCAAAACAGGACCGGAGCAGACCCCGAACCAACAGGTGGTGGCCCACTTTGGAAAAAACTCTGCCCCCCAGTTTGAAAATCCCCTGGCTACTGGGCAGCCAAATGGATGTGTGGCCCCAAATTGCCGAAGTTTGCAGTGGGGAGAAGCTGTCCTGCCCCGCCCGTAGTGTGGTTTTAAAAGCGGTGTTTTAGGGCCCCCCCCCCCCGGGCCCCCCTCTTACCCCAAGGAGAACCGCTTGTCCCGGGAAATGTGGAAAAAGGCCCTTTGTCAAGATGAATCAGGGTGGTGGCCGGATTTCCCCCACCCATGCCTTAGGGTCAGACTAATCAGCCAGAGCCCCCCCCCCCAAAAAGTGAAAATGAGTCTGGGTTCAAAATACTGCCTCAGCCCCCTATTTCTGATGCCGCCACCCGCCTGATGCCCACATCTGTGACAGTTTCTCCCCTCGCCACCAAACCTCTTTTCCGGGGGCTGGTATTGCCCCCCACCTCCAACTCTGCATTGTGCCCCCTGTTGACCTCATGTGCTGTGTGGTGCCGCCGGACCCCCACACTGTGTCATTGTGCCACTCTTGACCTACGCTGTTGCTCCTCGCCGTCACCTCCCCTCTCTTCATTTGCCACTTGTGGCTACTCCCGTTTTTGCCCCAGAATGGATTTTTGCCCCTTTTGACTCATGCTTCTGGGGTGCTGCCCGTGACATACCAGTTGTTATTGGGGCCCTTGTGGCTATTCCTTTTTTTGTCCCTCCAGAAGTCATTGTGCCACTGTCTGCCTCTGCTGCTCCCCGCCGTCACCTCCACTCTTGTCTTTGTCCCACTCAGTGGCCTACTATGTTTTGCCCCCTCCAAATGTAAATGTGCCATGTTGCCCTCCTGCGCGGCTGGGGGTGCTGCCTGTACTACAATTGTGTCTTTTTCACACTCTGTGGCCTACTCTGTTTTTGCCCTCCAGAAAGTCATTGGGGCCACTGTCTGCCTCAGTGTGCTCCCCGTGCCCTGCACACTGTTTTCATTGTGCCCTTTTGACCCATGTGCTGTGGGGTGTGCGTGACCTACAATCTGTAATTGTGCAACTCTTGGCCTACCCTGTTTTTGACCCCCGAATGTCAGTGCCACTGCGCCTTGTGGGCGGTGGTGTGCCGTGACCTCCAACTGTGTCTTTGGGCCCCAATGTTGACCTCATGTGCGCTGTGGCTGTGGGGCGGCCTACACATGTCATTGTGCCCTGTCTGCCCTCAGTGGCTGTGGTGATGCCGTGACCTACACACTCTGATTGTGCACTGTCTGCCCTCTGCTGCTGTGGGCTGCGCCGTGCCCCTAACACTGTGTCTTTGTGCCACTCTGTGGCCTACCCCGGTTTGGGGTTGCCACCTAGAATGTATGTGCCACTGTTGAATCATGTGCGGGCCCCCGTGCCTGCCCCCACTTTTCTTTGTGCCCTGTCTAAACCTCATGCTGTGCTGTGGTTCCCGTGCCCTACACACTTGTATTGTGCCACTCTTTGGCCTTTTCCGTTTTTGCCCCCCTCCAAAATGTCTTTGTGCCCGTCTGACTCTGCTGTGCTGTGGTGTTTCCCGTGACCCCCAAAAACTGTGTCTTTGTCCCAATTGTGGCTTTTCCCTGTTTTTGCCACTCCAGAATGTCATTGTCCCCTTGTCTGACCTCTTGTGCGCTGTGACTGCTGCCTGCCCTACACACTGGTCATTGTCCCCAAAAAGGGACCTCTGTGCTGTTGTGGCTGCTCCCGTGACTCCACCTGTCTTGTGCCATGTCTGACCTCATTTGCTGTGGCTGACCCGTGACTTTTACCACTTGTCATGTCCCATTTTTTGACCCCCGGCTGCTGTGTGGCTGCTGCGTGCCTACACCGTGTCATTGTGCCACGTCTGACCTATGCGGCTGGGCTGTGCCGTGACCTAAAACTGTGTTTGTCCCATCTGTGGCTCTCCTGTTTTTCCCACCTAAAGATGTATTGGACTGTCTGACCTCAGTCTGTGTCCCCGTGACCTGCCACTGTGTCATTGTGCCACCTTTTGACCCTCTGCTCTGCTGTGGTGCTCCCGTGACCAAAACCACCTGTTTTTGTCCACTTGGGGCCCTACCCCGTTTTTGCCACCTCCAGAATGTCATTGGGGTTTGAACCCGGGGTGTGACCTTTCTTTGTGCCCGCTGAAGGCTGCTTTTCCCGTGTACACACTTTTTATTGTGCCCACTTGGGGCCCTTTCCGTTTTTCCACCCCCCAAAGTTTGGACTTTCTGCCCTCATGTGCTGCTGTGGCTGTTTGCCTGCCCTAACATTTGGTCTTGTGACTGTCTGACCTCATGTGCTGTGGCTGCGCCGTCACCCCCCACACTTGTCACTATTTTTGCCCCGGGAGCCCTCGCTTCTTTTTTTAAGCTGTCGTTTCCCATGATTTTTCAGGTTTACTTCCCCCCTTCAGTTTTTTGGTCAGTTTTGCCCTCTTAAGTGCCCAGGGAATTTTATAGTGAAGCGATTCTAAGAGTGGCGGCAGTCATCTGTGTGTCATACTAAAACACAACATTGTATGAAGACCAAACCAATCTCCCTCTGCATATTTAAGCATGGCACAACGTTCTACAGCACCCTGCAGGCTCTGTACAGCCTGGAAATAGCTGTTTTTTTAATGTGATTCGTCCCGGAGTAATTCGGAACGAAATTTTTTTTTGCAGAGAAATCCGGCAAAGTGAACAAACCGAATTTCGGGAAAGTCGCCCATCTCTAATTGTAGTCTTTTTCTGCACTGGGGGCACTGACAAGAAAGAAGGACCTTCAAGCAATCCTCTCACTGCTGTGCTATCAGAGCTCACAGAAGGGAAGTCAGAGAGAGTTAAATACATAGAGGAACCAACCACCCAATCAAAGAAAAAATCCATGTAATAGTTTTTATGGTAGTGTCCCTTTATGGTTGAATTCATTTGCCATTCATTTAAATGTGCCCACCAATGATTTACATTTGCCAAATTAAGCTTTATCAGCCATATTAAGTGTTATAATCTTAAGTCTATGTAGCTAGCTTTTAATCTGGCACTGTGGATAAACGGTTAATTTTCTATGTTATTGGCTATGGATATGCACTGATTCCTTATTTTGTTGGTTTTATTACTTATTTTATCATCCCACTTTCTTTCCAGACAGAATAATCAATCACTCCCATAGTGGTAATATAGGAAATTTAATAGGATATAGATATGCCATACGCTCAGCCTAGGTGTCTGTTGCTCTGCACATTTAAATATTCCTCTTATTATTTAATAAAAATTGATGATTGCTCAGACTTGTCCGGATTTAGATGAGAACAGCAAATATCTAGAGCAGATAATTCAACACACATAAGGACAAAAGATGATATTCATTGCTTTCCAGTTCAATTTACATGTTCGTTTTTTTTTTAGACGAACAGACATAAATTTAGGACTTTTTAGAGGCTGGATACCACTGGACTTTGTAGTTCCACATCAATAAAAGGACAGTGACCCAAATCCTTTTTGGAAACCAGATAATAGATGACTGGATGAATATCAATTTGGAAGTTTCGATCTTAACTGGTGGGATACGTTGATTGGAGTGGGGTACCTTGATTGGAGCTGTCTTCATGTACACTCCTCTGATGTCAATATGTGTGGCGGCACAATGTGAAGATGATCCATCAACGAGGAAATACTAATTAAAACGGCCTTCTAGTTTTCGCTGGCTGTATTTAGCCATGTGGTCACTATTGAAGTTGTGGTTTTGAGGTACATAGATTTAACACAATGAAAAAAAGCCTGCAGATAATTTTGTAAGTGGAGAATGTGAGTTACATGACTTTTTTTGTAAATGAAAAGCTATAGTGTCTTTGTGTTTGGATTAAATACTATGGGCTGAAAAAGTATTCGCACCTCTTGAACTATTCCTCACAAACTTAAATGTTTCTTATTGACATTTTATGTGACAGAATAACCCAAAGCAATAAGTATAGTGAAGTGTAAGGAGAATGATATGTGTGTTTCCAAATTTCTGCAAATTTAAAAACTGAAAAGTGTGGCATGTATATGTATATGAAGGATTAAGATTAAATGCAATGACAGTCTGTTGGGATATATCTCTACCAGCTTTGCACAGCTAGAGGCTGGAATTTGTGACCATTGCTGGTGGAAAAAAAACCATCATACTCCATCACATCAGATCAGCTTTTTTTTAGTTTTTGTAGTTTAAAGCATTATTTAAGGTGAAAACATGGGACTGTATGTCCCATTAGAGCTGCGGCAAAAAGATTTTGATGTCCTACTCTCTATATAAATGAACTGTAGTACACCAAAACTAGGCACATTATACGCCAGGCACAACACATTTGAATGTGCCTAAATATGCTATACAAGGTATACCAGTCACCAGATTTTTGACAGGTTCATTCATTCAGGTGCACTATACACTCATTTAATGCGCCTTAATACTGGTGTGGCGGCGCCTCTTTTCTGACATGTCGCCCATGGTTTCCAAATAAAATACTTGCATAACATCACAGAATCTTAGCTCATCTCCGTGTTTGTCTTTTCTAAACTAAGAACTACAGTAAATTGGTCTGTCTTGATACTTATCTGCCCAGTTATTTTAGGAAGCGTTTCCTAGCCTTTCTGATTTTCCTGATTCACTGACAATTAGGATTAGGAGCACAGCTTTAGGGGATGCAGATGTAGATGTTTCTCTCTGGGCTCCTTTGTCACCAAAGAAGACACCATTATGGTAATTGTACATAATGGTAATGGTGCGTAATAGGTGGGAGGTCCAGTTACTTGAATGTTCCAGAACATTAATGTAACTGTTTTTTGAATACAGCAGTTATAACGCTAGGACTCTGCAGGTCAATGTTAGCGCCACAGGAACCTTAGGTCATTGATTCTTTCACATAGACCTCTGGAACTGTATTAACTTCTTATTGCTCTCTGCAACCAACTTCATAGGGCTGCAAGCAAAGTACTATACTTATTCATACCGTTATAGCAACATAATTTAACTTCAGGCTGAAACATAACAAACATCACTCAACATATTGTTTTGCTCAGGAGGGTGGTATGTACAACCTATTTATATATATTATATATATATATATATATATATATATATATATATATATAATATATATATATATATATATATATGATGCCTACTAAAATGTATCCCTCTTACCACACCCATTTGTCTAAGAACGTTACAGGACTGACATATTCAAGCTAAACCAAAGGCCTCAGGGCAAACAACCTCCCACTATATACTGCACACCAGTCTTTCACAGTCACAGTTATAGCCACCAGTCCAACACTGCACATACGCTTTGGCTCCCTTCTGCGGTGACATCATTTACAACCTCAACAGATTACTCAAAAACTGACTCCTCACAAAGCTGACAAATGTTAAACCCTGCTGTTTCAGTAATGACACAACTTTTCACCATTTACTTTCCAATGATAGCCTGCCAGGCTCCACAAGAAGCAACTACTTTTGGACCTCCAGTCCATCAACACTCTTGCAATAGACGAGTTGGACTTCAGCACACTGAAGCTAATCCAAAAACCAGGTCCACATCAAACTGCTACAGAGCCCATGTAGATACAAGTACTTCCCTACTGCAGATCAAGCATAGTGATACCGCCAAGTATCATGGCCCACCAACCCGCAACTAACTAACTGAACAAGTTGCTCACATCCCAGAGTACAATTAAGGGAATATACTGGACAAAATACCTAAGACATCTGCATTACAACAACAAATATACTCCCATTGCACCATACACACATTCCTCACTCACAAAATCCAAGAGTTTGTTTATCATAATCAAAGCCTTCTGCCATCACAGTTGTTGTCTTACTACACAACAGCATTTAATCTTCTCAGGTGGAAATCTCAAGGAGGCAGAGTTGGAACCTGCTGCAAACAGTTTTGTGTTGAACTTCGGATCCTTGAATTAATTTTTGGTGAAAATCGACAAAATGACAACCATTATGGTAACCCTAAGTCAGGTTTAGGGTCAGGGTTAAGGTTGTTTAAGTTGTTTTAGGGGGTTAACTTACAGGTATGGCAAATACACTGGTTTATGCCTAGTGCAGTGCCTTAAGGGTGGAGCATACTACTAGGATAAAAAAACACCAAAAAGAGAAATTTTGTCATGCCCCATCCCCTCACACCTTAGTTTTATCTGAGTGCTCCTTCCATTCATTTATTAATGTACGCTCTAATCTACACTATGCTTGGTCACTTGAACCAAAAGATACCTACTTCACATATTTATTCTATTAGATACATTTGCAGATTCTGAATGATTAGAAATTGTTCTTGCTAGTGGAAAAATCTCATTGTTTAGTCTCTTTTACACAGATGGGTCATTTTTGTGTTATGATTTTGTTGTCATTGTCAGTTTATTGGTTTATGTAAAACCCTTCATGAGATATGACTGACATGAATTTGAATGAAGGACTATATCATATCTGTTTTTATATCTCTTCTTATCTCCTCTCTTCTCAAAGCCTTCTCTTCACAAACACCGAGGACTCTCAGAAATTCAAAAGATTAAATTTATGCTAAAAGTTGACATCAAAGGAAGCTTGCTATATGAGAGCTGTGTAATGTGTGTTTCTGTTTCCAGCATTCTCATCAAGTTCCTACTTAGATGCAAATTTGCTTTGCTGTGATTGTGCATTTTGATTATTAGTTCCCATTTAACTATATGGCAGGATGTTACTTTTCTCTATATTTACAGTACATCAATTTAAAGGTCCGCATTCCAGAATATTTACTGGAAGAGTTGAGGGCAATAAATTTGAAATTGAATCTCTATTTTTTCAATCGTCACAGGAAATAACTGCTTAGATAAAGTTTAAGCCTGGAAGACTTCACTTACACCCCCAGACCAGAGAACAGGCAGGGTGGAGGATTTGGCATACTTCTTTCTCCACACTGTACTTACCAGGTCATTCCTCCGATGCCCTCCCTCACTTTCTCTTGCTTTGATGTCCACACCCTCACATTCCTTTGGCCCCTTGCTCTCTGAGTTATGGTTGTGTACAGACCCTGCTAGTTTCTGGATCATTTTGATGCATGTCTCCCTCACTTCCTCTCGACTGAAATACCCACACTGATCATGGATGATTTCAACATCCCCATTGAGGACCCCATGTCTCCTTCTGCACATTTCACTCCCTCCTCAGGCCTAAAGCTCAGGCCGTGGTCACTGACCTCTGTGCTGAAGACCTGGCTACTCACTTTAAAGGGAAAATCGACAGTATCCGGCAAAACATTGCATCTCAATCCCCAAGTAATACCCATTCTGTCCCTCCCCACATGTCCTCTAGTCTGCTTTCAGCTCTTGAAGTGTCCAGGCTTCTTCTGTCTGCTCACCCCACTACCTGCTCTGGTGACCCCATTCCCTCCCATCTTGTCCAGTAAATATCTCAGCTGTCCTCTCTCAACTTACAGCAATCTTCAACCTCTCTCTCTCCACTGGGATCTTTCCATCTTTATTTAAACACGCTGCTATAACCCCCTTTACTAAAAAAGTCCACTCTGGACCCCTCCTGTGCCCTTCTTTGCTAAACTGCTAAAACACTTGGTCTACTCTTGCCTAATCCACTATCTATCTACTAACTCTATTCTCGATCCTTTACAATCAGGTTTCCATACCTCATGCTCCACAAAAACTGGTCTAGCTAAAGTCTCAGATGATCTCCACACAGCTAAATCTCAGGGCTACTACTCCTTGTTGCTTCTTCTGGATCTCTCTTCAGCATTTGACATTATTGATCACCATCTTCTCCTCAGCATGCTCAGTGTCATTGGCATCCAGGACACCGCACTCTCTTGGTTCTCATCCTACCTCTCTGACCACTCCTTCAGTGTCACATTTGTAGGTTCTACTTCTACTCCTCTCCCTCTTGCTGTTGGAGTCCTCAGGGATCGGTTCTTGGTCCTCTCCTCTTTTCAATCTACACAGCCCCTATTGGACAAACCATCAGCAGATTTGGCTTACAGTACCATCTCTACGCTGATGACACTCATATACACCTCTTCTCATGACATCACTCCTGCCCTGCTGCAAAACACCAGTGACTGTCTGTCCGCTGTCTCTGACAACATGTCCTCCCTCTATCTTAAACTAAACCTCATTAAAGTGAACTTCTTGTCATTCCACCATCTACTAACTGACCCCCTTGTATTTTTTTTCATTTGGGGGGAAGTACCATAACCCCACGCAAGTAGATTATTAATTCTGACTGTCTTTTCCCCCAAATCCAATCCTTGCACCTCAAGAACCCCTCGAAAACTCTCCGTATCCTCCTTTTTCCTGTGGAAAAAAACTAAACCCTCTATTGTTGCTCTTATTTTTTTCTTGAAAAAAATGATACCCCCTTTAAATTCCCCCCTTTTTTCCCTAATGACCCAGGCTCATCTTTTTTTCCAGCCGCTATATGATGCCTCTACCCTGTGGACAGTCACTGCATGATTGCCCATCCAATAAGAATACAGAAATTTTCCCCTTAAATACAAAATCCCCATCTCCCCCGCTCTGCTCTGAATCAAATTAAGGCCACATTTTCCCAACCTCCCCTACCCGTCCCCAAAGTTTTCACAGGTTGCACCAGTTCTCTTGAAATGAAATGGGCGATCAGGCACACTCACAATACCATAGCTTAAGAATGTCTTGAAATACATTTTTTTTGGGCGGGCCCTTTCCCAAAGATCCCAAATTGCCCACCTGCTATCACAACATCTGTCATCCCCTTCCCAGGGCACTCACAGGGCCCTTTTCTATAATGGATGAACGTCAGGGGGGGCAGGTTTTCAAATTTTTTTAAAAAAACCCCTACATAAATAAATATGGTGGACAATTGTAAAACTTAGCTTAAAAAGATCGAACATAAAAAGTTTTAGTTTCAGTAAACTTGAACGTAGTAGTGTTTGGGTTTAGGGTAAGGAACTAGAACTGAACTAGAACCCCATTAAAGTCAATGGAGAAGATGTTTGGGTTTAATTTTTTTACCTAAAAAGGTGATAGAAGCTTAAAATTCCATCCATAACATAAAGGGTATATGGAAAACTTAGAATATTTTTGGGGTAAGAGTGACAAAAAAAAAATTGAAAATAAAAAAACTTGATTCCTTTCAAAGGCTAATGAAAAGATGAGGGAAACTTGCAAACAGGGGCTTAGCTATAGGGGATGCGGTAGAAAAACCTTTTTGGGGCCCTGCATCCCGAGGGGGACCAAAAACCCCTTTTACACATAAGAATTTGGGGAAAGGGTGTTATAAAATTATAACCCCCCAAAAATGCCAAAAAGAACTTTTTTCACTCAGAATAAATTTTCACCAACCAACCCCTACTTTAAAAACCCTTTCTTTTAAAACTGCAAAAAAATGAAAATTTTGGGCCCTTGAGTTATTTAGCAAATCCCAAACACTTTTTATAAAATATAAACCTGTATTAATTTTTTTTATGTGAGCCCGCAAGTGTTGCCAAAAAACAGCTTTTGGGGGGTGGGAAAAATGCAGCCTGCATTACCAAACTCCCTAACAAGATGCTATGGGAGGGAAACCCATCAACTAAGAGTAGTCTGTACAGTACAGAGATTGAGCTAAAAATGGCATTCACAAGACAATACAGTGAAATATATATAACATGGTCATGTGATTTTAGCAACCAATGAGAGCCCTACACCTCAGCGATGATGTTTTTGACACTTCTCTGTGCTCTGCATTGATTGGATGGCCAGCAAAAATGCAGAAAGGTGATTGAATGGCCACCAAAAGTGCAGGAAGCCGCTGAAAACTTAAGTGAAAATGGCGTGTCGAACTAGAACTTTACTTGAACGAACAGTAAAATGTTCTGTTCGGTTCCGGTTCTAAAAAATCGAGATGTTCTACTTATCTAGGATGGTTCAATCAACACCACTTAGAACTTCTCACCCTTTGTCTCACCCATACACCCTAACAGATTGTAAGAGAAGGGCCCTCATACCTTGTGTCTCATATATAAGTAGTTTTTTTTAATCTGTAAAAGTTTGTCTTTTTGTCCGTACTTACAGCCTCTAAATTGTAATTTGCTGCAGAGTATGTTTGGGCGTTATAAATAAAGATTATTATTATCGGAGATTAACAACATTGTTTTAGTGTAAAAAAATATTTTTTATCTTTTTCTTTTATTTCTTGGTCTCAACCATTTAATGGCAAATCTGAAGACTTTTTTTAGAGAGTTCTCCTTTTGAGGTTCGGAATGGAAGTTGGGATGCTCTGGAAATGTAGTGCCCATCAACCCAGATATTTCCAAATTTCCAACTGTTATTGCAAGTATTTTTTGTGATCATGGGGAAAAAAAATCTCAAATCTTTAATGTCTAAGATGACATATGTCAATGTAACATCTAAATCTTGACATATAAAATACATCAGATTTTGACAGAGCAAAATTCTTTTAACCCCTTAATGACCATGCATCTTTTTGTTCATTATTGCATTACAAGAGCCATAGCATTTTTATTTTGCTTTTTGACTCAGCTGTGTGAGGACTTTTATGGGATGACTTGTAGGTTTTATTGGTATTATTTTGAAGCTGAGGCACATTTATGGTCACTTTCTATTCAGTTTTTTGGAAAGCAGATGAACAAGAAACAGTGGATTTGGGATTACAAGTAATATAATATATTTTATGAGTGACCAAATGATTTTTGAATCCTCAAGTGGGACTAAAAATACAGTATTCAAAAATTCCTATTTACGGGGAAAAAAATTGATACACACACACACGCCCCTGTCTACCATGTTAACTAATTAAACCACAAAAAATTGGAGTACTATTTCAACAAAAAATCAAAGTAAAAAAAAAAACATAAACAAGAGGACAACCAGTACAAAAAAAGGGGGCACAGCAAAAACAGAAACTTGTAATTATTTCCGTTATAGGTTAAAAAAGTTTTAATAGTGCGCACAACATACCAAAAAGTTAAACCCTACAAAAAAACCAGAAAAACGGGGTTTTACCGTGAAGGAAAACTATTGGTTAAAGTGCAAGCAAACCTCAAACAGGCCATATAACTCTTAGAGTATTAATTTGATATAACTACCTCACACCCACACTCAAAAATAAAATTGGGCAATAAAACGACTTAAAGGTTAAATTACTGTAAGAGACAATCTAAACAAGTCTTGTACCATATAGAGGGGGGGTAGATATGGGCCCAGTCCATGCGATCACAATACAGGGGTAAAAATGAGATAACGGAGGGAATGCCCTCTCTCTGTTGTTGAACAAGGCATCTAAAGAGATAAATAGCTGAAACCTAACATTTCTCCCAAATTTAACTTTTGGGATGAGGTGCACTTACTTTACCCCTTTTTTGGCCTTGGGAAAAAATTTTTGCCGTTTCTTCCCTTCCCTTCCTGCGAGCCTTTATTTTCAGTCAGGATAAGAACTGGGAACTGATAAGAACCTGGCTTAGTTAAGTTAATTTTTCTCAACTAGACATGCCCTTTAAATCCTACATGAAAAAACATCATTGAGGAAAAAAGAGTGATAATAATTCTGAAGTTAACATTAAGCACACCTTGAATGAAGAAATTAATTGCGCAGTGCACAATGAACCAAACGGATAGGATACATGACGCAGGTACAAAAAGAATTTTTTCCCTAACCGAATAAGATTGCCTTACTGTATTTTTAGAATCCGAAAGCACTGTTTTTGGCAAACGTTTTAGACATTTATCATACATTCTGGTACATTTATGTCACCGATCTTTAACCCCTTAAGGTCTAAGAATGTTTTGGACTTAAGGACCAATCCCTTTTTTTCAAACCTTGTGTTTCCTTTATGAAAATTAACTTTTTAGTTTTTCCTTTATGTGAATTTCAGTTGTTTTCTTATGAAATGTTTTTTAAATTAGCAACAAATTTTTTGTCGAAAAGTCTTTGTTTATTTGTGAAGAATATCAAAATATTGTGAAAATGTGTAAAAATGTCTGCATAAGACGCAAAGTCATACCCAACAAATTAGTAAATAATGAACATCTACCATAAGTCATATCCCCCCAAAAGGTATTCAAAAAAAAACACTTATAAAGTTTGTTACCTTTAGGGTTTACAAAAATTAAAAAGCAAAGAAGAGGGGAAATTTTTAAATTTAAAATTTTTACATTTCTTGAGTTTTTTAATTTTTACCCCATTAAAATAAAAAAACGGTAGAGGGGACCAGGGAAAAGAAAACTAATTTTGGGTTCCCCCAGTTTCGCCATTTTAGAAATTCCCATATGTGCCCTAGTGCACTTTTTAACCCCGCCAAAAGTTCGAATAGGGGAGGCCCCTACTGGATTTTGGGGTCTCATTTTAATTAGGATTTATTTTAGGCACCATTGCAACTTAATAAACTCTCAAAAGAAGACCTAATTTTGGGGAAAACTCCCCTTAAAAGGAATTGTCCTGGGTGCAGTGAAAATTGACCCCCAAGGTATTAGGGCAATTTTTTTTTAACATTAGGGTGTGAAAATAAAATATTTAAATTTTTTTCCCAAAAATTTCAGTTTAGTGAAAATGTATAATTTTTTTACAAGGAATCCCGGAAAAAAAAAAACCCCCAAAAAAATTCATTATTTTTCCAAGTTCGGCAATAACCTATATGTGGATATAAACTGCTGTTTGGGCACATGGCAAGGTGTACAAGGGAGGGAACGCTATTGGAATGCAAATTTTGGTGGCTGCCATGTTGCATTTGCAAAGCCCTCAATAGTACCAGAACAGGTGAAACCTTCAAGAAGTCACCCCATTTTGGATTCAACACCACTCAGAGATCTAATCTAGGGGTGTATTGTGCAATTTGGGTGCACAGGTGTTCTTGTTAAAATAAAAGTTCCCCCATTGTTTTTTGGGTTTCATTTTTACAGCGTTCACTGGGTGGTATAATTGACAGGATAACTTTACTATGTTGGTCTGTACAATGTTGCAATGATATAAATTTTATACAGTTTTTTATGTTTTACTACTTTTACATAATAGAAATGGATTTGTAAAAAAATGTGTTTTAATGTTGTCATAGTATGACAGCCATAAGTTTTTTTTTATTTTTCTGCATATGGAGCTGATTAAGGGCTTGTTTTTTGCAGGAGGAGTTGATGTTTTCATTGGTGGTATTATGGGTTTCATATGACCATATGATCTCTTTTTAGCAAGTTTTTTTGGAGGTAGAATGAACAAAATACAACACTCTTGGATCTTGGTAGTCTTTTTTATTTTTTACAGCTTTTACACAATAAAAAAGCTTTTTTATGTTGTAGTTTAAAAAAAACCATTTTTATTGTGTAAAACAATATTTATATATCGCTCCATTCTGATAGCCATAACTTTTTTATTTTTCCATATACAGAATTGTGTAAGGTCTTTTTCATTGGTACCACTTTGGCACTGATATGACTTTTTTATCTCCCTTTATTCCATTTTATGTGCAGCGGGATAAGCATAAATTGCAATTCTGCCATTTTTTTTATTTTTTTATGGCATTCACAGTACGGTTAACAAACATGACAAATACGTGCACTTTTTTATTTTGGATCTTTTTTGGGGGGATTGGTATTTGTAATGGGTGAAGGACCGTGTTCGTGTTTTACTGTATTTTTTTTTACACTTTTACTATTTATTTATTTTTCTATTTTTTTCACTTGTCCCACTCTGGGACTATAATCAGGCATCATTAGATTGCTGGTATTCCACAGGTACAATACATTTCAGCATGTCTATGCTGCTGTCACGGTCCGTGCCGCTTTCCTGTCCTTTGCTGCGGCCTCTGCTGTCACCATGTACGTTCCTATCGCCGCTGCTTGCCCATCTGCGGTTGCTGTGCAGCTTTTCCCATGTTGGCCATGCTGCTTCTCCATCTTGGCTGCTGCCCTGTTTCCCTGTCTCTATAGAGGGCGGCGGCCGCATCTTGCCTTCCTTTATTCCCACAGTGTGCAGCGAGGTTGGGCTTCCTCTGCCAATCTCCTTCAACCTATGTGTTTATAAGCCTACTTCTCCCTACTGTACACTCCCTGCCTGATCCTTGTTGTTGCATGCTGTGTCATGTTGTGTTGTTGGTGGCTCATGTTGTGCTGTTGTAGCTGTGTGTTTTCTTATCTTGTTTATTAGCGGTCCGGTATGCACACGCTGTCTTGTGTCCTTGTGGTATTCTATATATTTGGTTAGTCTCTATGTTGGTCTCCTTGTGTCTGTCTTTGTGAGTTTCCTTGTCTTGTTCCCTGCCTGTATTCTTGCCCTGGTCATGCATTGGTTCCTTGCCTGAGTTTAGCTTTAGTCTCTGCTGGTCTCTGCTTATGTTCTTGGTGTTGTTTCCAGTCTGTCTATGTATTGTTCCTTTGCCTTACGTTTAATCTTCCTATTTGGCATCCGAGTTGTCCTGTCTTTGTCTGTTTGTACCTGCCCATATCTATATCTAGTCTGCTTTATCTTTGTTCCTATTCTGTTGGTAGCTTTGGCACTTCTGGCCTGTCTGGTCATCTGCCACTGCTGGGGACTGCTCTGAGGTCGCACCTGGCGGCTGTCGAGAAAGCCATCCTTACCATCAAAGGCTCTGTGAAGATGCCCGACAACCGCTTAGTTACGCCCTCTTGGAGCAAGCCCGGCAGTGGTCCAATGGGTTCACTGCCCGCTCTACTCGCTCATCCATTACAGCTGCAATGTATTATCCTAACTGTCAATCATCCTATCACGCTCTATCCCTGGGTAGAGCCTGGCAAGTTGACGTCACAGACAATCCAGAGCTCATTGTCTGACCCTCTGGTGGCCATGACTTTCTCCCTCTGTCATAACTTCTTAGCTGCTGTGATTTGCGTCAACTAAGGGGTTAAACCACTGAGAATGGAGTTATCTCCGCTCCCAAGGGCAAGTCGGGGCCCTTTTTGGTTCCTATGCCACACAATCTCCATGAGTTCCTGGGTCTGGGCCCTTTAAAAAGGGGTTTGCACCATGATGTACAGGAAAAAAAAAAAGGGGTCATGGAGCGTTGGGGGGGTTAAGGAGTTTTCTCTTTTTTTTATTCGTTATAGAGCTAAAAACTTAATTTTTTGAATAGAATTGATACTCATTAAAAATTTTACTGTTCGTTTTGCAAAACCAGGCGAGACCCTTTACCCACCCCTTTTCACTTCCTGCAAACATGTATGTCCTTGTCCACTGGTCATGGCCTCAAAGGATGAAAATACTCCTCTGCGTGGACGTGACCCGAGTAGAGAAAATTGGCTCTTCTGGATCATCAGTCACATTTAAACAGAGGTCTGACGGAAATTTTTGAAATGTACGAGCTGGAGGGGTGGCATATACACTAATGTGGAAAATTAGTGACTTGTGTACTTGTAAATAGTGACTCATCATGCTGTGTAAGTCAAAGGGCCCTTCTTTTATTGGTACTGTATTTAAAAGGGTTTTGCCAAAAAAAATTTGGTGGGAAGTTTTTAAAAAATTTAAATAAAAAAACTTTTTTACCTTTTCTCTTATTAAAATTGGATGTTTTTTTTTTTAGGTTTTTAGTGATTTTGTTTGTATTGGGGATAGAAAGGGAAAGGTTTAGCCCGGGTAGAATGTAGAAAAAATTTTTAGGAGAAATTGGGTTAAAACCCCAAGGCTGTCATTAACTCCGTCCTCTGTATTATGAATTATTTAAAAACATGCAAATAAATAAAAAAATAAACCTCAATCGGTTGTGAATTTTTAAAAAGAAAAAAAACCCAAGGGTTTGGTTTTGCGGGATTTTCCCCAAGAACCCTTGTGCCTGGAGGCAAAAAGTTTTCCCTCTAGTCAATGTAAAAAACTTAAGCTTTACATGTAAACAAACCTTTTTTTGACTAAAGGAAAGGCATGGGATGTCATCCTGCTGGGTCACATGATATGCAATTCAAGCAAATCATCACCCCCCTTTGAGACACTGGGAAAGAGCTGGATGCAGGGGGATGAAAGAGATCATGGCAAAAACCCCCTTTAAAAAAGGGAAACCCGTCACTAGTTTTGCCCCCTTTGGGGAAGACGAACAAACTAGTGTCAGACTGCGTTCCCCGCGCTGTGTCCCCTTTTTCTGTAAGATTTTATTTTCGTTATTTAATGCTCAAATTGCAGTTTTTCAGCAAGAAAAAATCTTCGAAGAGTCTTCAGGGTCAGTTTTTTTAAACCCCGGCCATTCGGTGTAGCCCCCCCCCCCCCCCCACATCAACAGACAAACCTTTATTTTAATAGGTAAAAAATGTGAATAACTGTCGTGGGGGAGCGCCTTTGGGGGGTGGGAAACAAGCTCATGAAAAAGGTTTAGGGGTAAATGCTCTAAAACTGTGCATCTTACAGAATAAGGGACACAGTGTGGGAACAGCAGGGTGACACAGCTTGTGCTGCCTCAAAAGGGGGGGAAAAACCTAGGTGACGGTTCCCTTTAATCTTTGAAAAGGGGAGAGTCTTTTGATAAACTTTTTTAATGATTTTTCCCCAACCTGGTCAGAAGATTGCACTTTTTTGATTTGGTAAATTTTTGCAATGGGGCCCTTGAGATTATCCACAGAAGTCAGAAAACAATCTCCCTACTGCTCTTTTATAGTAATGGTGTCGGGTAAAACGTGTAAACTGCGCGGCCAGTGGGTATAGAGACGTGCCACACCCTTACAGCAGAACACGCTTCCCTGACAAAAACTAATTGCTGTTGGGGGATGTGACATTCCCCATCTTTCTTGGATGTATTGGGCTATTCAGTGCAGGAAGCTGGGTGATGCCACATTCACCCACAGTACTACACCAGCCACCCAGGAACCAAAAACGGATCCCGGGGGGAAATTTTGTACCTGTCTGAGAATGATGATGTTAGGGTTTACACGGCAGAGCTGAACAGTGCTGGGAGGATTAGGGAAAACCACCGACCCTCCTACAAGAAGGAAGTTTCACTGCAAAAAGTGGATTCAGATGATGCAAAAAAGGGGCAAAAAAAAAAAACCATAAATAGGGAATATTTTAAAAGGGGTTTGTCTCACATAAGGATTTTTTTTTTTATGTTAAAGATTTTGCAAGAAAACTCATTTTGCAATATTTTGATATTAACAGTGTCCAAACCTTTTTTGATATCCCCTCTTGTATCGCATCAGCTCCTTCAGGCCCGTTTAAAGCAAGGGGCCCCTGTTTACTCCCCTCATAAATTAGGCTGCCAGCACGGTTGAATAGCAAGACCGGGGCTTTATTTTGGCCGGGGCCTAGTGGAAACCAGTAAATACCCCCAAATTCCCAAAGTGAAAACCAAGAAACGGGATTTTGGGGTGAGTTGAATCAATGTAGTGAGACAACCCCTTTAACTTTTCAATATAAATGCGGGTTTTTTAGTGTTTTAAAAAATCTTTAAAACCCCGGATAAACCTTTTTAAAACTTCATCTAAAAAGTTTTTGTTTTTTAAACCAAAGCAATCAGAATTTGTTTGCACCATTTTCAACCCCTTCTTAAAAGATTAGAAATATCCAAATGCACTATAAATGTAGTAAGAAAGCTTTGAAACTTTAAGAACATTGCACTTATTCATATTGTAAAGATATGTAATGTACTATATGTGCAACCAAACATCTGAAGATGGCGCAAACCCCTTTCCCTTTTCCAAAGGGGGCCCGCCAAAATAAATTTTTTTAAAACTACCAAAAAATTCAGGGGACAAAAATCTTGAGTTCCCAATTTGGGATATAAAGGGACCCCCACATTTAAAAAATGCAGTCAAATCTGAATGGTGAATGAAAATTCCCATCCCTTTCTTGGTTTGGGGCCAAACAAGATTTAAATTTTTAACCCTAAATCCATTAAACCCCCCCAGAATAATTGAAAAATGTTAAATAAAATGTTCTTTGGGTTTATATCTCCTGCATATTGTTGCATCATTGAGCTAAATGTGTAAATTGTATGTAGTGAGCTTTCAATAGTAGTGACTACAGGTAACCATGATATTAACCCTTTTCCACCAAAGGGATTTTTCTTTCCATTGCACTAATTTTTTTCTTCTTGACTACCCAGACCTATAATTTATCTTTTTTTTTTTTTTTATCTAAATAGCTAGAAGTATTTTTTACATGGGGAGATGCTTTTTTTAAAAAGGGTGATTTATGTAACATAAAAATGGGATTGGGAAAAACCCCCAAAAAATTTTTAAAAAAAATTTAAATGCGAAATTCCTGGTTTGGGTTTGTTTTTTTTGGAGTTTCCCGTGTGGTAAAAATGCCATGTTATCTTTATTCTGCAGATTATATAGTTTTCATTACATTTAATTACCAAAAACCCCCCCCCCAAAATTGTTCTTATTTCTTTAAACTTGCTTTGAAGCAACATTTTTTAATTATTTTATTTTTTCAACTATGGAAAAAGGTAGAGTCTCGTTTTTTGCGGACTGAAAAATAGTTTTTAAATTTTTGCCCCTTTTTTAACCCCAAAGAACTTTTTTGTTTCCATTTTATTCCAATTTTTTGGGAAAAAGAAGCAATTTTGGCACTGGGTATTTTATTCTATGATATTCTATGATATTATTCTAAAAAAGGGGTTTTATTTTAAGAGACTGACTTTTTTTTTTTATTTTGTTTTTCCTTTTTTTGGTTTTTTTTTTCCTTTTTTTTTAAGGGCCCCCAGGTTTCCATTTTAAAAACCAGTGATATTATTTTAGTGGGCCCCTGGTTTGGGGTTGATTCAGCAGCAGAATGCAGTGCCACGCCATTTTAATTTACATATATGCCGTGGTCAGGTTTCTTATGGCATGAAGTTAAAAAGTCCCGGTTTTAGACTTATTTCCAAAACCAAAAAATAGCAGCAGCTGCTGGCGTCCCTTAACCCAAATTTGGGGGGCCTGTCGCCCAAGGAGGGGGGGAAAACCCCTGACCTGCTCCATATTCCCTTTTTTTTTTACAGACATACATTTTTCTACATTGGAAGGATTCAGATTAATGGTGTCTATGATTTTTTTGTGGGTTTGTTTGCATACGCCCTTTAAAAATATGAGGGTGAGTCTTATTTTTGGGCCCGCAAAAGCTTCATGTTTTTGTAGACAGTACTGTTGTGTGCGGACATCGCTAGGCATGGAGTCTGTCTTATCTTTGCTGAGTAGGTTTCAAATTGTCAGATTAGTTCCACTGTTGCAGCCATGACATTAAAAATGGCTGCTCCGTTTTTTCATTGCCTCAAAGAAGAACATTGTTCAGTAGTCTATTTTTTGTAACCTGAATGTGTATCATAACCAGATCCACTGAAGACTTTCTGCACAATATAGTAACAGTGTTTGGATGCAAAAGAGTATCTATGGATGGATTGAAAAATTTAAAAAAAAAATGAGCACATAGAAGTCTACATTTAAGCAAACTCTCAGTACAAAATTTAAATAATTTTTCTTTTCATTTAAATTCCATCCGTTTTTTTGCTGTTGAAACCCTCCAGAAACCTGAGCTTGAGGCATTGGCTCACCTATCATGTCATTCTGATCTTGCCCCCTCACTCGAGAAGACAATGAGGGGCCGTTGATTCACTTCAGACAAAGAACGGAAGGAAGCCATGCATGTGTGGCTAGCTGCTTAGCCAAAAACATTATTTTGGATGGGCATAAAGAAGATTGTACAGATATGGAAGATGTGTACTAAAAAGCAACGGGACTATGTGCAAAAATGATGTTATTGTAAGTTTTCTGCTTTTGTTGAAATACAGTTTATAGCTGAATTGTGGATATTTGCTGACTCACCCTTTATGCATCAGGAAAAAAAGCTGGCTCTACTTAGAAATAAATTGCATTAATACATGGACATTCCCTTTGGAATGTAGAAGATATTTAATAAAAAGGTACTTTTACCAAACCATGTAGGGTCTGATGTATGAAAACTGTCTTTGTTTACCATAGTAACCAATCAGAGCTCATAGCAAACAATCAGAGGTCCACATTTATTTTTCCAGCGCACTATATGAAATGAAAGCTGAGCTCTGATTGGTTGCTATTGGCAATAAAGAC
The DNA here is from genome assembly GCA_025379985.1 of Phyllomedusa bahiana. Classification (NCBI taxonomy): domain Eukaryota; kingdom Metazoa; phylum Chordata; class Amphibia; order Anura; family Hylidae; genus Phyllomedusa; species Phyllomedusa bahiana. The sequence continues at coordinate 757 of JAODAL010048044.1, read as the reverse complement.
AGGCTTACTTCTAGACCATTTTCATACATAAGGCCTATAGTCTTTGACTCATACTTCTTCCCCCCATTACAAAAAACAGCATGATATCAAGAATATACTTTAACGTTTTGCAAGTGTAGATAGAGATCTTTGTTATATACACTGGGAACAGCAGTTCTAATGTTCAGTATTTGCACTTAACTAATGCATTTTGTCTAGAATTATATGCACAAGAAATAATGGATATAATTTAAATCACACAGTAGAAACCCAAAACAGACAGAAAAACTTATTTTAGCAAGATCAAACAAAGACTTTCATCTTCATACATTACAAGGCAGATACAACCCACCGCATTCATTTACCATCATAGAAATAATATTTAAAATGCTATGGAATGCTTTCACAATGATTACATGTCTGCAATCAGTTGTATATTGAAGTCATTCTAAATAGGCATTGTGTAGAGAACAAATATTTCCTTAAATCCTCTCTAAGATTGTAGGGGCATTCTTTAAAATTACATTATTGTCATTCATGTGGGACTGAACATATGTGGGTGTGTTTTAAAAGAACAAAAAACAGAAGTACTTTATTGATGTGTCAATGAAGGAAAGTGCCCTGGATGTTCTTTATCTCCAAAGTGTAAGAAAAACGAATTGAACATTCCAACTGTTCAGTGATTTGGACTCCTATGAGTTCTTTTGGTGACATTCATCTAACATAATTTGAAGTAAAGCTCCACTTTTTTAGTTTTTGGTCCAGCATTTTTTGCGAT
>JAODAL010048043.1:0-29347 GCA_025379985.1 Phyllomedusa bahiana | reverse complement strand
AAAAAAAAAGGGGGAGCATATTTGGCCAAATTTAAAATGTATTAAATAAATTTGCTTAATAAACGTGGAATTTCAAAAAGAAGGTCCCCCTTTTGGGTGCACCCGAAGCCCCCAAGTATTTTACCACACTTTTAAATAGCAACTAAAAATTTGCTGTTCATTGAGTCCCTGTGGTATGTATTTCCCTAGGTGTAAACCAAAAGGGTTTACGTCAAAGGGAGACCCATATCAAAATTTACCCTTCCTTTCATTAAGGTGTGAAAAAGATAAATTTCCCCATAACTTTGAGATCCTTAGAAACCCCCCATGTTGACCCCAGATTTTTCTGGATACGAGTGTCTCTTTTGTTACAATACCCTAGTTTTCACCTATTCCCTTCTCAACTCCCGATGTTCTTTCCCACATAACCAGTCCACATGACATCGAATGCGGAGATCACTCCTTTTAAAAGACAGTTTAGAAATGTTTTAATCATGAATACTGTCCATTTTTTAGTACTCCTGAAAGTTTTTCCAGTTTTTAAATTGGACGCCTATACCCCGCAAACATTTTACAGCCTTTTGGCTGTCGTTTGCCACATGAGTCACTTAGGGGGGGTACAAATGGCTTTCAAAAGACGATTTGGGAAGACTCTTTCCCTTCCATATGTAAAGGGGGTTTGGGCCCATTTATTTTTGATGTCAGGACCCATTAAGAGGATGCCCCAGTTTTTTGTTTTTTCTTACGGACTTCATTAGAGGCTGCATCAAAATTTCCTATCAACTAATGATTCCTAATCAGTGATCTCCTTTTTTTTTTGGGAGCCAAAAAGGCTTTCCCCGTCCGTGCGGAGTGCAGAGTTTATGTTTAATTTGAGTACCCCCTGGGGTACCACTTTTCCCGAATCTCTGCACATGTCCTTTGCTGATGAACGAATTTTTTTAAAGGGGGAACAATTAAAACGAAAATTCAGAATTTCCTCGGGGGTTTTCCCTTCCAAAGAATAGGGTTGGGCTACCCCCAATGCAGGAGGAATTAAATCCCGTCTCTTTACGATAGAGGGGTTTTCAATTAATCGGTTCCTTTTGTTACCATACATCCAGGAAGGCTAGTTTTTGGGGTCTATCTCATAGGGAATTTGACCCCAATACAGTTTTTGATTTAAAATTGCATGAACTCTATAATCCTTTTTTTTTTTTTCCCCACCCCCAAAGGACAAAGATATCAAAATTTTCTTGTATAGAATAAAATGTTTTTCGTGGTTTAAGGGTTCATCCCCAAAAACTTTTGTATCCCCACCACCCCAAAAATAAAATTGCTAATTGGGGGGCCAGGAATTGCCCCATGGCGGTTCCCCAAAATTGAGATATAATTTCCCTTTGAAGAAAAAAAATTCCTTTGAAACAAACGTTAAGAGATCCAACACAAATTTATTATGAAATAAAATTGTTGACCCCCCCCTTTAAAAAAAAATTTTCAGGTTCCTTTAACCCCCATTCCCAGTGGAATAGAGGTATAGGGGTGACTCCACATCAATTTCCCAAAGGGGAAGCTTTTTTGGGGTACCATTATACCATCAATTTTCCTTAGGAAAGCCCATGGTCCCCCCTTTTGTAAGACGATAGGGATTCCAAAAAGGTTTAAGGATGACTGGGTTTTAATCCCACAATTTTTTTGTGGGCATCCTATACTGAAACCCATAGGCTCCCCCCCTTCAGCGGGGGTTTACCCCCCTTTAAAGTATTTTGGGGAGACCATAAAAAGTCCGTTGTTTGGAAAAAAAATTTGGGGAAAAAGGAACTCGAATTAGGGGGATAATCAACTCTTGGTTTTTAAGCAGGTGATAGTATCTCCAGTAAACCGTTTTTTACCTTTTTAGGATCATTTTTTTAAGGATTTATAACAGGTACGGTCCCCACAGAAGCCTTACAAATTCCCAAAAGTCTGGTGATCCAGTATAAAATTATCCCCCCCCCCCTTTAAGGTTTTAAACTATTTCATGTTTTTTTTTCAAAATTTTATGATTGCCTTTTTTCCCAAAAAAATACAATTCGAGTTCCCTTCATTTTTAGATTTTCAAATCTCTGGTACTTGGAAACAAAGACATCTAACAAATATGTTCCCCCAAAGGGGGCTTTTCTTTTTTTTTGTGCACAATTGTGTAAAGGGGACCTTTTGTTTGATGTTGTCATCTGCCAGACTATATAATTTGACATCTTTTTAAATTCATGCGTATCCCCGTTCAAGACATTCACATTATTTTTTCAGGGCGCGTGATTTTTTTTGGGGCCAACGAAATTTTTTCGCACCAAAAAAGATTAAAACCTTTTTTCCTTTGAAAAGTTTAAATTTTCCTTTTGGGAAGAACAAAAGGGCCTTTTTTTGAGGATTTTAAATTTTGTGTTCCCCTTAGGTTTTTATGTGAAGAAAAGTTTATTTATTTGATTTTTTGGGTTCCTTTTAGGGGCCCTTTTATTTTATTTCGGATTTTTTAAACGTACCCTTTAAAATGGGTTTATTGGCGGGCAAAAAAGGGCCCTTTTGTTTTTCCTCTAGTTTATTCCCTTTTCCCAGGCCTCTTTGTTTGAGGGAATTAGGGGACTGTTATTATTTCTTCCCTTAAGTCTGAGTCTGAAATGTCAGTAAACCTTGTGGAGATTTGCGTCAGAAATTCTCCCTATCTTTGTTTTAAAAACCTTTAAAATTTTATTTGCTTTTTTTTCTTGAATTAAACCAAGATCTCTAATAAATTGCTTATGTTTAGGGTTTTGTTATGTTGTTTGAAATTTTTTTTCTATTGAGTTCTGTAACTGTTTTTCTTTAGTCAAAAAATTCCCCTGTCCTTTTTTTCAAAGGCCCCCGTACAAGTTGAAATTTAATTCTTTAAAATTTTTTAATTGGGGCCTTTAAATACAAAAAGCTCTTTCTTGGGGTTTAAAAAAAGAAGCTGCTTTAAAAACCGAAGGGGGAAACTAGGGGTTTTTCGCTTCTTTTTCCCATTCTGAAAAAAAACTAAAGGACTTTGATGTTAAATGGGGGGATTTTTAAAATTTCTTAGGCCCCTTGGGAAAAAAATTCGGTTTTTTTATAATAGTTTTTCCCAAAAATTTTTTTATTTCCCAGCCACCAGAAAAAATTTTTTCCCCGTTTAGACTTTGTTAAGGCCCTTTTAAAATCCCTGCCCCTTAAAAAAGGGGGGTTTTGGTTTTTTTTTTAGAGGGTTTTTCCCTATCTGTGAAAAATTTTCATCATTGTTAACCTTAAGATTAACACCTAAATCCGTTTCCCAAAAAAACCCTTTTGCCATGCCCCTTTTAGCACACTTTTATAAAAAAAAGGGAAAAATTTAAACCCCTAATTTAATTTTTTGAAAATTAGGAATTTACCCCAATCGCAAAATTGAAACAGAAAAAAACCAAAAAAAGGATGTGGAAATGAAAAAATTGTGTCCCAATAAAAAATTTTTTAACTTTTATTTAAAAATTTTAAAAAAAATATGGGGGGCTTGAGCATTAAATACAAAAAAATCAAAAAGACACCCCTAAGTCCCAAATAAAAAAAAATGGCGCTTTTAATTAAACTACAAACTTTGACGGTCACGGGGGTCTCCGCACCGGTTTAGAAGATTTTAGAGCACTCGCCCCGACAAGGGCGACCCCTCACCGGTATGGAGGCTTACCCTATAGACTCAAGTCTTACCCATACGTGTAAACATCACAATGTCCCCAACCATGTATTCGACCCACCACATGTCTCTTCATGGAACCAACGAAGAGATGTATATACTCTAAAATGGAATCAAAAAATTCAAAAAATTGAGAGGTAAAACGGATGAAGTACCCCCAATTTATCCTGTCCCATATTAGATGTCCTTATAGTGCAGTTAATATTTATCAAATGCTGCTCGCGGTATGTCACCATATCATGTGCAATATGAGACAGAGTGATGTTCATAATGGCAACTATCCAATCACCTCCCAAACATGCAGAAGACCCCCAAACCCCACACACACAAGCACATATCATCAAAGAAAGATAGTCTGTACTTACCAACACAGAGATTGTAAAGAATGCAGGTCATAGAGCGTATGGCTCAAAAAGACACACGGAAGGGCTATGGTGTGCCCGCCGTTTGTTTAATTGCACAAGCAGCCATAAATGAGACTGGAAGGCGGATGTACTCTAGCCGTCGCCTTGGCAACCCCGGTCACATGCTTGCTCCCGTCCTCCACTCCCATCACTTCCCCCCCCGACCTCAGGGCGCGAAGTCCGTGCAATTGTGACTTCCGCCCTGATGCTTGGAATGTGTGAACGCGACGCTATTTCGCGGCACCACGTCACTTCCGCCCACCACTGCCGAGTGCTGAACCGGCCACTTCCTTCCACTATAATAGTTAAAGAGAAAGACAAGTTAGGTGGTACTAAGCGCAGTATTTCATACATAGTGTGCACAAAACAACGGCCATGTCAGAAGGGGCACAAAAAAATCTCAGCTCGCAACCCCATGTGGACAGAAAATCAAATGTAGAGATAGATCATGTTTGGCATCCTCCTATAAAAATCAGGATGATCAATTTGGAGCACAGATAGTAAATATGTGACACAAAGGTACACAGTGATGTAAATGACGTAATTAAAGTTTCAGAAGTACATAGTTTGGTTAATATGGAGGAAGTATTAAAAAGAGAAATAGAGCAATATTTGGCTCAATTATATGTTAATAAATAAAGATGCTTAAGAAAGCTGTGGGAATTTCAAAAGAAGTCTCCCAATGGGTGCACCGAAGCCCCAATTTGCTTACACACTTATAAATAGCAACTAAAAATAACTGTTCATTGAAGATCCCTGGGATATGTAGTTCCTAGAGTGTAAAAATCCAAAAGGTTTCACGTCTAAGGAGATCCATATCAAAAATTACCCTTCACTTTCAATAAGGTGTGAGAAGATCAATTCCCATAACTTTGAGATCCTAGAAACACCCCCATGTTGACATCCAGATAAGTCTGGATACTGGAGTGTCTCTTTTGGTTACAATATCACATAGATGTTTCACCTAACTCCTTTCTCAACTCCCGAGTGGTCTTTCCCACAGAATCCAGTCCACATGGACATCGAATGCGGTAGATCACTCCTGTTGATCGACAGTTTAATGAAATGTTAATCATGAATACTGTCCAGTTTTAGTGTACTCCTGAAAGTTTTTCCAGTTTCCTAGATGTGGACATCCAATAACACCCGCTACATTTGTAGCAAGCCTTTGGCTGTCCTGTTTAGCCACACGAGTCACCTTTGAGGGGGTACATAAGGGCTTCTCACAAGGATCTTGAAAGACTCTTTCCCTTCCTATAGTGTAATTAGCTGGTCTCAAGCCCACTTTAATCTTTGATGTTCAGGATCCATTAAGGATGTCCCAGTGGTTAGTAGTATCTTACGACTTCATTAGAGGCTGCATCAAAAGGTTCCTATCAATCTTATGATTCCTGAATCAGATGATCTCTCTTTCTTTTTAGGAGCCAAATGAAGGCATTTTCCTGTCCGTGCGGAGTGCAGAGTGATATGAAATCCTTGAGTATCCCCTCCGGGTAACCTCTTTTCCCTGAATCTCTCCATCATTGTCCTTTGCCTGATGAACAATTCATTTTTAGAGACAATTACGACCAGTCTCAAGAATTGTCCTCGTGGATACCCTTCCCTCAAAGAATAGGGGTGGCTACAACTCCATGCAGGAGTGAATTACATGCCTGTCTTTTACGATAGATGGAGGTTTTTTATTTCAATCTCCCATCGTGTCCTTTATTTTGTTACCATCCACATCCAGGAAAGGCTTAGTTGGGTGGGGTCTATCTCATAGGTGAACTTGAGGTCCATACAGTTTTGATTTAAATTTGCATGAACTCTATGAACTCCTCTTTTTTCTTCCCACATCCACAGGACAAGATATCAGTCAATATCATCTTGTATAGAATGCAATGTTTTCGATGTGTATTAAGGGTTCATCGCCAAAGACTATTGTATCCTCCCACCACCCCAAGATAAAATTAAGCATAACTTGGGGCGCAGGAATTGGCATGCGGTCCTCTCAATTGATGATATAATTTCCCATGAATAGAAAAAAATTTCCTTGTGAGAACAAACGTAAGAGATCCAACAACACCCAAATTTAATATGTAGATTCAAATTGTTGACCTCCATCCCTCAAGAAAATAATCAGTGCCCTTAATCCCCAGTTCAATGTGAAAGAGTGGTATAGAGTGACTCCACATCAATACTTCCTCCCAAGAAAAGCTTCTTTGGTACCATTATAACCATCAATTTTCCTTATGAAGTCCAGGTGTCCCCTTGTGTAAGACTGATAGGGAATCCAAAAAGGTTTAACGACCTGATCTAGGTATATCCCACATTTTGTGTGAGGCATCCTATACCTGACCACTATGGTCTCCCCCGTTCACAGCCGGGTTTACACCCTTATGTATTTTTGGGGAGACCAAAAATGCGCTTTTTTTCGTGGAAACCTTGGGGAATAGGAACTCACGAATTTCAGGGGCACTAATCCTCTATATCTCTTGGGTTGTTGGGGGCAGGTATAGTATCTCCAGGGGTAGATTCTCAGAATGGTAGGATATGAGTACTCGCCGTGATGGATCATTTCTAAGATTTCATAACAGACGGTCACACAGAAGTCTCTACACATATCCCTATATCGGTGTGAGCAGTATAACTATATGAAATTTAGGGGGGCACGCGGCCGTGGGGGGGCCCCCTTTATGTTGAGGGTTTATATTGTTAATGATGGTTTGTTTATATTTTATCTAGAATAGTAAGGGGGGGGTGTGTGGGGGGGGGGGGGGGGGGGGGAACTATTTGTGAGATCTCTATATGATTTGTTGTTACACACACACGAGCGCGGCGAGGTAAGGGGGTGTTTGTATAGTTAGGGATGGGTTTATTTGTATGAGGTATTGGGGGGTGGGGGGGGGAAGGGTGGGGGGGGTGAAGTGAGATATTATATATGCAGTGGGGATATTGTTTGGGTAGACATATGTTTGGGGGTGGGGGATGTGAGTTGTTAGTGTGTTTTTGTGGAGGTAGTGAGAGTTATGGAATGAGAGTGAAAATGGATTGTATGGATAGAGTGGGGGATAGGGGTGTGGGGGGAATTTTAATGGGGGAGAAATATTTTGTGGGTATTGAAGGTTGAATGGGGTTAATTTGTTTGGGAAGGGGGGTTAGTTAGTTTGTAAGTCTTGAGGATATTCATTTCGTGTTCTCTTAGGATAGTGTAGACAAGTTTACTATTTGATGTTGGGACTTTACTGGTGCAGTTTTGGTTAATTTAGAGTTGAACGTACCCTCGATGGGTATTGCGGGCTAAAAAAGGCTTTTGTTGTCCTCTACTTTATTGCCTTTCCCACGTCACCTCTCTGTCCCTGATGTATTAGGGACTGTCCTATTATATCTTCCCTCTAAGTCAGAGTCTGAAATGTCAGTAATCACTTGTGGAGATTGCGTCAGTAATCCTCCTATCGTGTTTTAAAACCTGAAAATATATTATGCTTTGTTCTCCTGAAGTCCACCAAGATCTCTAATAAATTGGCTTATGTTTACGTCTTTGTTATGTTTGTTGAAATTTTTTCTATTGAGTTCTGTAACTAACTGTTTTTCTTAGTCACAATTCTGTCTCTTTTTCAAAGGCCCTACAGTTTATTAATTCTTCATTTATTATTGATAGCCTTCTAGACTAGCTCTTTCTTTCTTTGGTTAAAAGAAGCGCATAGACGCAAGAACTAGCGTCCTCTTTTTCCATCTGATAACGAACTCAAGAACATTGATAGTTTAATAGGGGGAGTTTAAAGATATTCTTAGCCCTTGGGACTATCTGGTTTATTTATATAGTTTTCCCAAACATTTTATTTCCCAGCCAGCAGACAGATTTTTCCCATAGACTGTGTTTCAGGTCCTTGAATGCTGCACTTAAGAGGGGGTGTGTTTTTATAGACTATTCCCCTATCTGAAAATATTTCCTCAGCATCTGTTAACCAATGAACTACACCTACATCCGATGCCAAAAATCATCCTGCCATGACCTATCACACAGCTGATATAGAAAAAAGAACTTATCCTCTAATAATTTGATTGAACATTAGGTAATTTACTTTCCATCGCACATGAACAGAAAAACCAAAAATGGCAGTGATGCGTATGATAATTGTGTGCAATATAAAATTTACTTTTACTTCAACAATTTAATAATAATATGCGGCTGAGCATTAAATACATAAATCAAAAAGACACACATAAGTGCCAAAGAAAAAATGGCGCATTAATAACTACTAACTTTGACGAGTCACTGGGGGTCTCCGCACCGGTGTAGATTGTTAGAGCACTCCCGCCCCGACAAGGCGACCCTCACACGGTATGTGAGGCTTACCCTAATTAGAACTCAAGTCTTACCCTTACGTTGGTAATCATCACAATGTCCAACATGTTTCGACCCACATAGGTCACTCAGGGAACCATGAAGTGATGTATATACTCTAGAAAGGAATCAAAAAATTCAAAAAATTGAGGTATAAACGGATGAAGTTACCCCCAATTTATCCTGTCCCATATTAGATGTCTTATAGTGCAGTTAATATTAGTCCCAAATTGCTTCAGGGTATGTGCAGCCCATATCATGAGCATATGAGAACAGAAGTGAGGTTCATAATGGCAACTATCCAATCACCTCCCAACACATGCAGACCCCAAACCCCACAGCAGCACAAGCACATATCATCAAAGAAAGATAGTCTGTACTTACCAACACAGAGATTGTAAAGAATGCAGGTCATAGAGCGTATGGCTCAAAAAGACACACGGAAGGGCTATGGTGTGCCCGCCCGATTGTTTAAAAGCACAAGCCAGCCTTAAATGGACGGAAGCGGATGTACTCTAGCCGTCGCCTTGGCAACACCGTCCCACAATGCTTGCTCCGTCCTCCATCCTTCCGTCCTCAGGGCGCGAAGTCCGGGCAATGACTTCCGCCTGAGTGCTGGAATGTGTGACTCAGCGCTATTTCGCGCCACCAGTCAGCTCTCCGCCCACAACTTAGCCGAGTGCTGAACGGCCACTTCCGTCCACTATATAGTGTAAAGAGACGACAAGTAAGGTGGTTCTAGCGCAGTATTTCAATACATAGTGTGCACAAGAACAACGGCCATTCAGATGGGGCACGAAAAAAATCTCAGCTCGCAACCCCAATGGACAGAAATCAAATGTAGAGATAGATCTTGTTTGGCATCCTCCTGATAATAATCAGGATGAATCAGATATGGCACAGATAGTAAATATGTGACACAATGGTACACAGTGATGTATAATGACGTAATTAAAGTTCAGAAGTACAATAATGTTGTTAATATGAGGAGTAATTAAAAAGAAGAAATAGGGAGCATATTTGGCTCAATTATATGTATATAAATAAAGTTGCTTAATAAAGCTGTGGAATTTCAAAAGAAGGTCTCCCTATGGGTGCACCGAAGCCCCAAGTTTGCTTACCACACTTATAAATAGCAACTAAAATTTAGCTGTTTCATTGATTCCCGGTGGATATGTAGTTCCTAGAGGTGTAAATCCAAAGGTTTCACGTCTAAGGAGATCCATATCAAAATTACCCTTCCTTTCATTAGGTGTGAGAAGATCAATTCCCATAACTTTGAATCCTTAGAAACACCCCCAATGATGACTCCAGATATGTCTGGATAACTGGAGAGTCTCATTTGTTACGAATATCACATAGATGTTCACTCCTATTCTCCTCTCAACTCCCGATGGTCTTTTCCCCACATAATCCATCCACATGGACATCGAATGCTGTAGATCACACCTTTGAACGACAGTTTATGAAATGTTTAATCATGAATGACTGTCCCAGTTTTAGTACTCCTGAAAGTTTTTCCGTTTCTAGATGGGACAGCCAATACACCCGCAACATTTTGTAGCAGCCTTTTGGCTGACTGTTAAGCCACATCAGAGTTCACTTTGAGGGGGTACATAATGCTTCTCACAAGACGATCTTGAAGACTCTTTCCCTTCTTATATGTAATAGCTGGTCTCAAGCCCACTTTTTTATCTTTGTTGTCAGGATCCATTAGAGATGATCCCAGTTGTTTAGTTAGTATACCTTTACGGGGGACTTCATGTAGAAGGCTCATCAAAAGTTCCTATCAATCTTGATGATCCGAATACACAGAACCTCGACCCTAGGACACGACAATGGATCAATTAAGACGTTCTCCCCCCTGCCAAATACCCAGACCGAGGAGGGGGTGGGGGAGGGGGTCTGTTCTGGGATCGCGCTAGCACATTCAACCAAATCTACACCAGTTCGCACCCGGATGGGATAAAAACGGCCTGAACCCTGACAGACAAAAAAACAAAACTTACAAACCCACCACACACTGTCTCATCTTCATACCATTAGTGCCATCAGCCTCGCCAACCAAAAAGCTCCTTTTCTTCCTCCCCAACCTGCCTTCGCTGAACACTCCTCCAATAACCACTGTGAGTGGTTAGTGTTCAACATTAAGCCGAACCACCCCGTACGTCCACGCTTTTATTCACCCCACACATGTCACCACCCCATCCTTTCTATGCCAGACTTCCCAGTGTCCCTACCATATCAAACCTTGCATCTCCTAATTTCTGTAAACCACCCGCGCACCCGATATATGATGATCCCCACTTGATGTACTCCAAATGTTGAAATAAGCCCCCCCCCTATCCCTTCCTTTCTTTCCCTAACACTTAAATTATCACCCCCCCCACTTATCCCAATCCGACCTCCACCCAACAAAATATGCCACAACCCCAAAATCCATCCCACGACCGAGCCCTACCTCATCCACAAAAATTAAAAAAAAAAAAATCCCCTCCCTTTTAGCCCCCCCCCGCCCCTCCCCCTCCCCTTCTCCCCTCACCCCACCTCCCAACCATACCTTACATACACTGCTCATTCCCATAACAAGACTCCCATCCTATCACACCTACTTTAACCATCCAACTCCCCCTCCCCAATACACCCCACCCCCCCCCCGACCCCTACAACCCAACTCCACCACAAGGGTCTCCGGCCAATTGCCCAAGTTCTATACCGGACACCCGAATCAGCACACAAACCCCCCCAATCCACTCCCCCCCAACCAAGTATCTCCCCCCCGAACCGCCGCACCCCCCCCACAAACAACAGAAGCAACCCCAATAAATCCCACCCAACCCTCACCTCCCCACAACCTCATCCAACCAACCCCCTAACCATATGCCCACTTCTTACACTTCGTCCACGCTCCCACCCACCAAACCCCCTCCTCATACAAATTTACCCCACAACACGTCCCCCACCCAAAAACCCAACCTCCGACCATATTGATACCCAATATACCTCCGCACGGTCAAGCCCCACCCTTAAACCCTTTCGCCGCCACACCGTTACAGTCACACTGCACACCACCGGTCCCCAAAATAGATCTTCATCCTATACCTGACCCTCTGGTCTCCCCATCACGGTTTCCACCCTTAATTCAATGGGCGACCCATAAAAATGATCGCTTTTCGTGATACATGGGACAAGGAACTCGAATTCAGGGCACTAATCAACTCGTAGTTTTAAGCATTATAGTATCTCCAGTTCATATCCTCGAATTTAACTCATCTGATGTGATCATTACTAAGGGAATTCAAAAAACATAACTGGTCACACAGGAAGTCTCATAACACATATCCCTATATTCTGTGTGATATCCAGTAAAACGTAAATGTCCCCCCCCCCTCCCTTATCAGAGGGATTTATAACTATTTCATGATTTTGTTCTAATTTCATGATGCCTGTTTTTTTTTTCCAAAAAGTACAATTCGAGTAACCCATCATATCGCAGATGTTCGTAATCTCTGTGTGACGTTGGTAAACAAAGACATCTATTACAAGATATGATCTCCTAAAGGGGGCATTTTTCATATTTTTTTGTGCACAATTGGTGTAAAGGGACCTTTTCCGTTTGTATGTTGTCAATCTCCAGACTATATAATAGTCCCTGACATCTACTAACATGTCATTCGCGTACCCCAGTTCAAGACATTCACATCTATTTTTCAGCGCGAGATATTTTTTGCCAACGCATTTTTCGCGCCAAAAAGATGTACATCCTTTATCCAGTGAACAGATAAATTTTTTCCTGTTGGAACGAACGTAAAGTCCTTTCTTGAGGATATTCATATCGTGTTCACCTTTAGGATATGGATAAGACAAGTTTACTATTTGATGTTGGTCAATAACTGTGCAGTTTTAGTTTATTTTCGGAGTTTGAACGTACCCTCGATGGGGGGTATTTGGCGGGCTAAAAAAGGCTTTTGTTGTCCTCGGTACTACGTAGGGGGTACGTTTATTGCCTTTTTCGCCCACGTCCGCTCGGTGTCTGTTCCTGATGTATAGGGGACAGTCCCTATTATTACTTTACCCTCTAAGTCTGGAGTCTGAAATGTCAGTATCGACCTTGTGGAGATTTGCGTCATATCTCCCTATCGTGTTAAACCTGAAAATATATAAGCTGTAGTTTTCCCCCTCCCTCAGAAGTCAACCAGACTCTAATAAATTGCTTATTGTTTTTACGTACTAATCTCAGAATGAATAGAAATATAAACACGGAGAGTGCTAACAGTCCCAGATTTATCTAATAGACACCAAAATCAGACCTCTTAATTATATCCAAGTCCCTTACAGGTTGTAATTAATCTCTTTCCAATTTATTATTGATGCCTTCTAGACTAGCTCTTTCTTTGTTAACAAAACTGCAAAAACCACAAGGGAACTAGCGGTGGTTCGGCTTCTTTTTTCCCCCAATCAGAAGACGAAGCTCAATACAGTTGCTGTAAATAAAGTTTGTACCGAACCCTCTAAACAACGGCCCCAATGTTCCATACTTTAAAAAACACACTAAAAAACCCCCCAAAAACAAAACCCCGTCCCACTCCCCCGAATAGAAACCCGCACGCCTTATGTACAGGGTCCTAGAACAAGCAGTCACTTAGAGAGGTGGGTTATTTATATAATAGACGTCTTTCCCTATCTGAAAATATTACCTGCAGCCTCAGCTGTAAACCATAAGATCTACCCTACATCCTATGCCAAACAATCCTGCCATACCTAATCAGCACGAGCTTAAAGAAAAAAATGCACTATATCCCTAATAATTTGTTGAACATTAGGTAAATACACCATCGCCCCTGAACACGAACTTAAAAACCAAAAAAATTCTGAGTGATACTTCACCATATATCCCACACGCCCATACCCGAAAACCAACCCCCAAACCCCACAAAAGTCGGTCAGAGCAATCCATAACAAAAAACACCACGACCACCCCACCGATCCCCCAGCCAAACAGGTCGCCTAACTCCCTACATACCCCAAATGCCCGTCGTCATCAGTGGACTCCGTCACCTGTTTTCCGACTAGAACGTCGTTCCCTCCGAGGTACTCCTGCCCGGCCCCTTTCTCCCCCACCCCGTACATTTCTGCAACCCCCAAAAGACACACTGTACCCCTACCCCTACCCGAGGACCACATAGACCCATGACCGCCCAACATGATTTATACGACCCGCCACCACATCCCTCTACAGGTCCCCCCATCTAGCATATACACACCACACTCCCATGGCCACCCCCCCAACCCCCCTCCAATCTTGACACCCCTTGCATCCAACGCCCCCCCAAGAAAACCAGACCCCAGCAACTCATACCAACACTTATCCGGAACCACAAACACCCCAATCATCATTTTACAATGTATCCTCCCGACACCATAGCCACACTTCCCTCCTATGCATAACCACCAGTGCCCCAAACCCACCCCCGCACCCCCCCCACCAGTCCCCCCCCCCCCCCTAACGACCCCGCGCGCCCCGCGCACCACACCACCCTTCCCCGCACGACTGACCAACCCCCCACCCGCTCAATACCCGCCATTCCTTGACCACATCAGCGTATGTGCTCAAACAGACACACGTCAGGGCTATAGTGGCCCCGGCCGAATGAAAAAAATGCACAAGCAAAGCCATATAATAAAATTGACGGAAGTTGGCGGATGAAACACTAGCCGTCCCATGGCACATCCCGGTCAAATGCATGCTCCGTCCCTCCGTCACTTTCCGCCCTCATGCGCAGAAGGTACCGGGCCAATTGACTCCGCCCTGAGTGCGGAAAGTGTGACGCCCGACGCTAATTTTACGCGCGACCACTTCACTTCCGCGCCACACACTTGCCGAGTGCTGAACGGCCATTCCGTCCACTATATAGTTTAAAGAGAAAACGACAAGTAGGTGGTTCCTAGCGCAGTATTTTCAAATACATAGTTGGCACAAGAACAAACGGGGCCATTCAGATGGGGCACGAAAAAAATCTCAGCCTGCGCAACCCCAATGGTACAGAAATCAAATGTTATAGATAGATCTTGTTTGCATCCCTCCTGATAATAATCAGGGAGAATCAGAAGTGGCACAGATAGTAAATATGTGACACAATGGTACACAGTGATGTATAATGACGTAATTAAAGTTCAGAAGTACATATGTTGGTTAATATGGAGGAGTATTAAAAGAAGAGAATAGGAGCATATTTGGCTCAATTATATGTATATAAATAAAGTTGCTTAATAAAGCTGTGGAATTTCAAAAGAAGGTCTCCCTATGGGTGCACCGAAGCCCCAAGGTATCTTACCGACACTATAAAAGCAACGTAAAATTTTATCTGTTCATTTAGAGTCCCTGTGGATATGTAGTTCCACGGCGTTCGCACACCCCCCGGTAAACACGTCCAAAGGCGCTCCAACATCAAAATAACCCATTTCCAATACAAAAGTTGTGTGAGAAGATCACAACCCCAAACAAATCGATCCAACTACACCCCCCCAAGAAGACCAATCTCGACCAGAGATAATGACAGGATACTGGAGAGTCTCTTTAGTTAAACGAATATCACATAGGTGTACACCTAAACACTGGCTACTCACCTCCCGAGTGTTTCTTTTCCACCATAAAAACCAGTCCACAATGGACATCGAATGCGGTAGATCACTCCTTTTGAAACGACAGTTATGAAAATGTATCAAATCAAATCACTGACAAGGCCTTGTCCAGTTAAAAGAACACCGAAAGTTATTTCCCATAAACAATATAGTGGCCAATCCTATACCCGCGAACCCTCAACAATTTGAACAGCAGCGGCCAAAAGGCATGTCAGATTACAGCCACCTCGAGTCACTTTGAGGGGGTACAAAATTGGCTTTCTCACAAGACTATCTTGAAGACCTCTTTATTCCCTTCCAAAAAGTAATAGCTGGACCTCAGTGGCCCACTTAAACTTTGAGTGGTCAAGATCCATAAAGAGGAAGGTCCCAGGTTTTAGTTAGTTATCCTTACGGACATCATTAGAGGCTGCATCAAAAGTTCCGTATCAATCTAATGATTCCTGAATCAGATGATCGTCTCTATACTATTTAGGAGCCAAAAGGCATAACCTGTCCTGTGCGTAGTGCAGTAGTGATAAGATTACATGTAGTATCCCCCGTCCGGGTACCACTATTTTCAAAAAACAAAACCCCTATACACCCACGTGCACTAATACCAAATCCTTCAGCCCTCCAACCCAAAAACTCGTCCCCCAACCCCCTCCTTACACCCGCCCAATACCACCAGAGAACAATTAGTGCAAACCCAAGGCCACCCCTCCACCTTGAGGTCCACCACCAGGGTCCCAATGCAGGAGTCTGAATTTACATGGCCGTCTTTGCTTTAACGATAGAATGGAGTTTTCAATCTCCGAGGCCATCGTGGGGTCCTTGTTGTTACCATGCTACATCCCGCACGGCAAGTTAGGAAAGGGGGACACATCACACTGGAGCCCTAGCGTACCTATACCCGTGAAAAAGTCAAACCCCCCAATTGCCATCTCCCCATCACATCCCGAAGGCACAAAAAAAAAAAAAACCAAAAAAAACAAAAACCTTCTCCTACCCCCCGTCCCCACGCAAGCCACGCCACAACACGAATGGACACGCCAGGGTGGCCTCACTAAAAACCGCAGATAAAACATGTGGAAACAAACCCCCATGCCACAAGACACCGGCCCACCCACCCCCCACCACGACTGCCAAACTCCACACCAATGGTCGCCTTGTCCAAGTGCCCAAGTCTGAACCATTCATGGAAACAGCACTGCAGGAATCATCACACCAGAAACCCGCAATCCACGTCCCCCCCCAAACCAAATATCTCCCCCCCTAACCTACTCACCCCCAACCCCCCAAAACAACATACTACACCCTGCAATAATCCGTGTCCCTGAGCCCACACGCTCCCCAGCAACCGTAACCCAACCAACCCCCGAACCAATATTCCCCACTCTTCGCTGAGGGGCTCCTATCCCACCCCCACCCCACCAACCCCGCCTGGGCATACAAATTAACCCCACACGCCCCCACCCAAAACCAACCTGGCCCGACCCATGATACCCAAGTGTAGACCATGCCTAAATGTATCAACCCCCCCGGCGTAAACCTGCCACATCACACCTGAACACACCCTTGCCCCTAAAGATAGTCGTCCACCAGCCACACCCATGCCACAAACTTATACACCCAAACCGGTAGCGGGTAACCACCCAATAGCAGAATAGAGTGTCTCCCCTCCCCATAGAGCTTTTCTGAGAAAAAAAGGGGAATATGGCACACCGAATACAGTGGCACAAAACAACTCGTAGGAATTCCCGCCGTGTGAAAGTCACGTCCCTTCCATCTCGTTAGACACCTCAACTGCAGGCTACAATTCTCACCTCTAAAAATCCCACCCCGTACCGGACACGAGAGCCGAAGACCCAAACCAACTAAACCCACAAGACCTGTGATTAACCCGACTCACAACTCCAACCCCCCCCCCCTAACCGCTGTGAGAAAACACACACAAACCATCAATAAGAAGCACCCAAACCATCAATCCATGAAAAAAGCAACCGCGCCCCTGTTCCCCAGACTCTGACAACCCAGACCAAAACCGCAGAACACCCAACACGATGTAGCCAATTCCCCCCCTCCCACTCACCCCGCAACATACACCACGCATGGGGTCCAAAAAACCCAACAAAAAAAGAGTGCCCGCCAATGTATACCGCTTGACCCAAAACCACAAACCGATGAGACCATAATACCACATCCCGCCCACACACCACGACATACCAACAACACCCCCCCATGACCACTGCTACAATGCCCCCTAACCCTCCCAACCCCACGACAAAAAAACTCGTCTATCACTAAAATGGCCGCCCCCTCCAAAAAAACTCGCCCCCCCGTCATACCCACCAGACACCCTAATCCCCTAAACCCCAAAACCATAAAATTCCCTCCCTCCCGACCAGAACAGAACGAATCTTCAAAAACCCAAACTATAACGGCCAACTTTCACAGATCCTCCCCCCCCGTAAACCACAAAGCATAATGGAACCAAACATACCCCGCGAGTGTAGCCTGATAAACCTTAACAAACTTCTAATCTCCCTACCCCCCTATCGATTTAACAATTCGTTCACCCCCCCCCCGTCAAAAACAATTAATACCACACCCGGATACAAGTCCAAACCCCCGACCACGCGGACAGGACCTGTCATGAACAACTGAGTGGCCATACACAACCAAAACATAACAGGACCAAAGCCTCACACCTACATCACAGTCCATGGACCTACCCCCAAGATTCGCAATCGACCTACACACCACCACACGTATAAACCCCCCCAGCCCCACACACATCAAATAAAACCACTGAAGACACCACGAAACACTAAAAACTTGCATATAGATTACAGGTCCTTAGATAAATGTTGTTGAAATTTTTTCATAATGAGTTCTGTAACTGGTTTTTCTTTAGTCACAAATTCTTTCTCTTTTTCAAGGCCGTCCAGTTGTAATTAATTCTTTGTCAATTTATAATTGATGCCATACTAGACCAAGACTCTTTCTTGATGATGTAAACCGTGACCGCACCACTACCTCCAGTTCACTACGGGGACATCAACAAAGAAAAAAAAACCCCAACATCCACCCCTCCCAACTCCGCCAAATCATAAACCATTTTTGTCGTAACCGCGTCTCAACAACTTCCCCCAATTTCCACACTTAAAAAACACACAAAAACCCCCAAAAACAAACCCCCGCTCCCGCCTCTGCAAAAGATTCCCTAACGTGCCTATAGACCTTGACCAATCCTTTCATGCCACAACTCTCTTTTTATAGAAAAAGCACTCCTACAAACGTCCACACATCCTCCACAAGACCAAGCCTCCACAAACCCCCAATCCACCCCCCATCACCCACCTCATCCCCCACCCAGCCCATCCCACACCTCACCTCATACAACGCCCCCCCTTCCCAACAAAACCCACCACCAAATAAGCCCCTACTTACCAAACCAGCCAACTCCCCACTCCCTCCCCCCCCCCCCCCCCATTGCGAAGAGACATCACAAAGTATTATCCCACACCCCTAAAACCCAAAACACCAAAAACCCCCAAAACCCCACACCACATTCTCATCTGCCAACCCCACCCACGCCACCCACATCCCCCCCACCGATCCGCCCTCCCCACATTCTTTCCAACCACCCCCACACTATAGACCGCGACCCCAGGGGCCACCCGTGCCGCCGGGAGGACCCGCAAGAACCTCCCCTGAGACCACGTCTCTGCCCTCCACGGGCTCCCCCACCCCTTAAAGGAGGCATCCCCACTATACTCACGTCTATACCCTTAACTGAGTGTACAACAAACACATGACCCAACAAGGGAACGTACCCCACCACAGTCCCCCTTCTTCGCGGAACCAAATGAAGGGTGCTGTAAAACTCTAGACATGGTGAATTCAAAAAAATTCAAAATACAAGTGAGGAATCCCCCGGCAGCCTAGAACCCCGCCGCGCCAATAAACTCCCCAGTTCCCCTCTACGCATACAACACTGATCCGTAAACTCAAACTTCTCCCAAGCGTGCAAGAAGCATGGGTAAATGTGCCTTCCATATCATTAGCCAATGAGCCGCCGTGCAGATCGCACAAGGCACCACACCCCCGCTCGACCTCCCCACACCCATGCCGAACCCCCCCACCCCACCGCAGCACCAGCACGCACACCACCCCCCTGACCGTCTCTACATAACAACTCCTCCCCCACCCTCTCAATACCATCCCATTCCGGACCCCTCGCTCAGGTCACAACCATCCCCGACTTGGCCGGTAGGCTAAGGAGGCCCGCCTAAAGAAACCCCCCCAAGTCCCACTGCCGCCTAACATAGTGACGGAAGTGCGGAAGTAATTCCCCAGTGCCGTCGCCATTTGCCAACGCAGCGGTCAACCCTGACCCCTGCTAGCACCGTACCACGCTACCCAGGGGGAAGCATAGAACCCCCCCCCCCGACCGGACCAGTAAATTAAATAGCTGTGATCCGCCCACCTGCGCGCAGTCCGGGCAATGAACCTCCGCCCGAGTGCCTGGAATTTTGTGACGCGCGCTAGTTCGCGCCGCGCGACTTCCCATCCCAGGGTTACTCCGCCCACACTTGCCGAGTGGTCAGACGGCCGCACTTAAGGTTTCCGTCCACTATAATTAAGTTAGTATAAAGAGACGACATTAAGGAGTTCACCAAAACACCGCGGCCGACGATACCCACCAACTGTGTGATCCCGCACCCCCCCGTAACCTTCAAATACCGTCAGTTGCCCCCGCCCCCCCACACGTCTACCCGTACGGCGCACCGCGGCCCCGCCCCAGTGACAGAAACACCCATATACCTCCAAGCATCTAAGAAATGTCCACCACTCATCACCAACCACCTTCAGAAACCGACAAATGTGCACAGCGACGACGCCGACATAGTCCCGTCCCATTAACGCCCGCGTATCATACACCATCCTCACACACACCCCCCCCTGGCCCCCCTTCTTCTTCTTCCCCTCTTCGCTCACTACCATACACCCACACAGTAGTACCCTATGAGACACCACTAAACACTCTGTGCCATAACATATACATTACCAGAATATTATCAGGAGGAAGCCAACCAAGCACTATCTCTACATATGAATATTCGCATCCATTAGGGGTTGCGAGCAGATGATTTTTATTTCGTGCCCCATCTAATGGCCGTTGTACTTGTGGCACACTATGTTTGAAAATACTGCGTCAATGAGAACCTCCTTACTAGTCGTCATCTTTTTACACTATAAATTGGGACGGAGGGTGCCGATCATGCACTCGGCAAGTGTGGGCGGGAAGTGACGAGGTGCGCGAAATAGCGCTCGTCACAAATTCCAGCACTCAGGGCGGAAGTCATTTCCCGGACTTCCGCGCCTGAGTGCGGAAGTGACGGAGGACGGAGCAAGTCATGTGACCGGGTTGCCCAAGGCGACGGCTAGAATACATCCGCCTTCCGTCAACATTTAAGGCTGGACCTTTGTGCATTTAAACAAAAACGGCGGGCCACCAAGCCCTTCCGAGTGTCCTTTTTGAGCCATACGGTCTATGACCTGCCATTTTTACAATCTCTGTGTTGTAAGTACAGTACACTTTCTTTGAATGATATGTGCTTGTGCTGCTGGGGGGTTTGGGGCTGCATGTGTTTTGGTAGGAGATTGGAAAGTTTAGCCCCATTATTAAACATCCACTTCTGTCGCAAATGCACAAGATTGGCCTGCACATACACCAGCAGCAATTTGATAAATATAAACCCTGCAACTATAAAGACATCTAATAAGTGACAGATAAATTGGGGGTAACTTCATCGTTGATACCCACCCAAAAAATCCATAAAATCAACTCAAACACGCAACACACACACCCAACCTTTTGAACCCATGACGTCCCTGGGTTTGGTCGAACCAAGTATGTGACAATGTAAGATTACCACGTAAGGTAAGACTTGAACTATAGGGTAAGCCACCCATTACCGTTGAGGGGGGGGTCGCCCTATCGGGGCGAGTGCTCTAACATAATCTACAACCGGTGCGGAGACCCCCCATGACACGACCAGTTAGTGAGTTATAAGCGCCATTTTTTCTTTGGCACTTAAATGTGGTCCCCTTTTTGATATTTTTTTTTATATGTCAGTTTAATGCCATCACCTGCATAAATATTTTACCAAAGTATCCTACCCCTAACACAAAACACCAAAAAAAAAATTAATAAATAGCCCCCCCAACACCACCCCCCTCCATTTATTAGTGTTTTATCTGTTCATGGTGCGATGGATAATTACCTAGATGTTACAACAAATTTATTATTGATTAAGTTCCTTTTTTTATCTATACAGCCTGAGCAGATAGGTGCAAGGCAGTATTTTTGTCGATGCGGATGTAGGTGTAGATCGAAAGTGTTAACAGATGCTGAGGAAATATATACCTCATCTGTCCACCGACTCACACCCCCCCCCCCCCACTCTAAGAGCGAGCATACACTGTACGCAGTCACCAAAGTCTAACGGTAACAAAACACAGGCTGGCAGTGAAATAAAAAGTTTTGGGAAAACATAATATAAAAAACCAATAGTCCCAAGGGGCCTAAGAAATATCTTTAACTCCCCCCATAAAACATCAAAGATCATGAGTTCGTTTTCAGAAATGGAAAAAGAAGCACGCTAGTTCCCTTGCGGTTTATTACAAGCTTCTTTTAAACCAAAGAAAGAGCTAGTCTAGAAGGCATCGAAAAATAAATTGAAAGAATTAATTACAACTGTACGGGCCTTTGAAAAAAGACAGAAATATTGTGACTAATGAAAAACCAGTTACAGAAATCAATAGAAAAATTTCAACAACATATCAAAGACCGTCAACATAAAGCAAAAAATAAGAGAGGACAAGGGTGATCCATTCACTAGCAACACACAAGCAAATCACATAACAGGAACTACCACCACTATCGGAGAGAAACAGCCTCAATCTTACCACAAGTGAACCTGACAATTCAGACACAGCCGAACTCTTGCCTGGCCCACCACTGGCTCCTACCCCCACCAAACCCATCCCCCCCCGCCTTCCACTCTCTTCCGATGTCCCGTGCCCACCCCTTCTCGCCCCGCCCCCCGCCATAAATAACTCCCGCCCCACCCCCTCCTAGTGGTACGTAACAAGCACCGCAAACCCACCGACATCACACCCTACCGTGACCCCCCCAACCAATAGAAACAGTTTCGAGACCGTACACAAATCCTACTGAACACGAAAAAAATATCCTCACGAAATTCACATTTCGTTCGTGTCCAACCGGAAACATAACTCAGTACAACTGGCACGCCGTCAGACCCACAAATAGTGTCTCCCCCATCGTAGTCAACAACTATCACTGCAGGCACCCTCGGCATTTCCATACAAGACCATGGGGAACCTCTATTGACCATAACGAAGCAGCCTCCTAAACACACTGACAGTCCGCATCCCCCCACCCCCCTTCCCCGGACCCAAACCCCCCAAAGGATCCCCCCCCCCACCTCCCATCCCCCCAACTTCTCCCACACAATACCGCAGACTATGTATATCCCAAGTCCCCCGAGAAATCTAACCACTGAACAAGAAGGGATACTCGAATAGAATCTATTAGGGAAAAACAGGCAATCCTAGAAATTAGAACAAAATCATGAAATAGATATAAAACCCTCACGATAAGGGGGGGGGTGGGAGATATAGTTTATACTGGATCACACAGACTAAAGGTATATTTGTAAAGACTTCTTTGAGACCGAACTCTGTAACAAAATCCTTAGAAAAAGGGGAATCCAAGGCAGAAGAGTACAAACGTAGAATTACTGGAGATACTATCACCTGCTAAAAAACCAACAGTTGATTAGTGTCCCCCCTGGAATTCGAGTTCCTATTGCCCCAAATTTCACTAACATCGACATAAAATGGACTCCCCAAAATACATACGGGGTAGTAAACTCCGCAGAATGGGGAGACCTATAGTGACAGGTATAGGATGCCTCACACAAAATTTTTGGATATACCTAGATCAGTCCCTTAAACCTTTTGTGGAATCCCTAATCTTCTTACACAAGGGACACCAAGTCTTCCTAAGGAAAATTGAAGGAAAAAATGGTACCCAAGACAGCTTCTTGTGAAGTATTGATGTGGAGTCACTCTATACCTCTATTTCCACATGAACTGGGATTAATGAACCTGAATATTTTCTTAGAGGGAGGGGGTCAACAATTTGATTACATATATAAAATTTGTTGTTGGATTCCTTAACGTTTGGTTCTCACAAGGAATATTTTTCTATTCAATTGGAAAGTAATATCATCCAATTGAGAGGAAAAACCGCCATGGGCCAAATTCCTGCGCGCCCAAGGTTAAGCAAATTTAAATCATGGGTGAGATGGGAGGCAACAAAATACTTAGTGCGATGAACCCCATAAACACATCGGGAAAACATTGCATTCTAAACAATGAAATATAGATGATATCTTTGTCCTGTGAGTGGGAAAAAAGAGGAGTAACATCATAGTTTTCATTCAAAGTTTACATCAAAACTGTATTGGACTCAAGTTCACCTATGAGATAGACCCCACCAAACAATCCTTCCGGATGTGATGGAACAAAAGGACATCTGATGGAGATGAAAACCTCCCATCAATCGTAAAGAGACGGCATGTAATTCACTACCATCCATGGAGTAAAATACCACCCCTAATCATATGAGGAAGGGAAATACCCACGAGGACAAAACATGATACTGCTTTTAATAGTTCCTCAAAAATTAAATCCGTTCCACCGCCCCGGACCAGAGCTAGAGAAACCTGCCGCCTAGTACCCCTGCGGGACTACACCCGAAAACGCAGCACCCTCAGCACTCCGCACGGACAGGAAATGCCTTTTGGTCTCCTCAAAGAGAAGAGAGAGATCAACTGAATCAGGAATTCTAAGATTATAGGAACTTTGATTCAAGCCATCTAATGAAGTCCGGTAAGATAACTAACAAAAACACTGGGACATCCCTTAAAGGATCCTGACATCAAAGATAAAGTGGGCCAGAGACCCGAGCTCTTTACATATAGGCAGGGAAAAGTCCTTTCAAGATCGTCTTGTGATAAGCCATTATGTACCCCCACAAAGTGACTCGATGTGGCTAAACAGACAGCCAAAAGGCTTGGCTACAAATGTAAGCGGGTTATATGCTGTCCACATCTAGAAACTAGGGAAAAACCTTTCAGGAGTACTAAAACTGGACAGTCATTCCTGAATAAACATTTTCATAAACAGTCGTTCAAAAGGATAGATCCTACCGCATTCGATGTCCATGGTGGACTGGAATTATGTGGGAAAGAACACTCGGGGAGTTGATAAGATAATAGGTGAAACACCTATTTGAATTATCGAAACAAAAAGAGACCAACTCCCAGTATCCAGACATACAGAGAGTCAACATGGGGGTGTTTCTAAGATCCTCAAAGTTAGGGAATTGATCTTCACACACCTAATGAAGTGAAGGTAATTTTTGATATGGATCTCCATATACGGGAAACCTTTTTGATTTACACTCTAGTAACTACATAACCACGGGACTCAATGACAGCTAAATATTTAGTTTGCTAATAATAAGGTTGTAAGCATACTAGGGGCGATCGGGAGCAGCCCATATGGAGACCTTTCTTTGAAATTCCACAGCATAGATAAGCAACTATATTTATATACAATATCATTAGTCCAAATAAGCTCCAATTCACTTCTTTATAATACTCCTCCAAATTAACCAACAAAAGTACTACTGAACTTTAATAACGTCATTATACATCAGCTGAGAAACCATAGGGTGAGTCCCACATAATTACAAACTTCTAGAGCCATATCAGAATTCATCCGATTAGTTATCAGGAGGATGCCAAACAAGATCTATCTCTACATATGATTATCTGTCCATTGGGGTTGCTAGCTTAGATTTTTTCGTGCCCCATCTGAATGGCCGTTGTTTCCTTGTGCACCTATGTATGGCGTATAGAGGTAGGAAATACTGCGCTAGAACCACCTTACTTGTCGTCTCTTTACACTATATAGTGGACGGACGTGGCCGTTCAGCACTCGGCAAGTGTGGGCGGAAGTGACGTGGTGCGCGAAATAGCGCGCGTCACAAATTCCAGCACTCAGGGCGGAAGTCATTGCCCGGACTTCGCGCCCTGAGGGCGAATTGACGAGGACGGAGCAGCCATTTACCGGGTTGCCAAGGCGACGGCAGAGTACATCCCCTTCCGTCACATTTAAGGCTTGCTTGTGCCATTTAAACAAACGGCGGGCACACCATAGCCCCTTCCGTGTGTCTGTTTTGAGACCCCCCCATACGCTCTATGACCTGCATTCTTTACAATCTCTTGTTGTGGTAAGTCATACTAATCTTTCTTTGATGATATGTGCATGTGCTGCTGTGGGGTTTGGGGTCTGCATGTGTTTTGGGAGGTGATTGGATAGTTGCCATTATGAACATCACTTCTGTCTCATATGGCACATGATATGGCTGCACATACCCCAGCAGCAAATTTGATAAAATATAACCGAACTATAAGACATCTAATAGGGACAGGATAAATTGGGGTAAACTTCATCCGTTTTATACCCTCAATTTTTAGAATTTTTTGATCCATTTCTAGAATTATATACATCACTTCAATTGGTTTCCCAGAAGAGTACTGTGGTGGTCGAAACATGTTGGGACAGTTGTATGATTACCATGTAAGGGTAGACTTGAGTCAATAGGGTAAGCCTCCATACCGGTGAAGGGTCGCCCTTCGGGGCGAGTGCTCAACAATCTACACCGGTGCGGAGACCCCCAGTGACTCGTCACACACTATCATCAAAGTTAGTATTATTAATGCGCCATTTTTCATTGGCACTAATGTGGTGTCTATTTGATTTATGTATTTAATGCCACCCGAATATTATTTTAAATTGTGAAGTAAAAGTTTAAATTTTATATTGCACACAAATTATCAACACACTCCATTTTTTGGTTTTTCTGTTCATGTGCGATGGAGTAATACCTAATGTTCACAAATTATTAGGATAAGTTCCATATTTCTATACAGCTGTGCTGATAGGTCATGGCAGGAATTTTTGAGCATCGGATGTAGGTGGGTAGATCAATGGTTAACAGATGCTGAGGAAAAATTTTCAGATAGGGAATACTCTAGAAAAAAACACCCCCCCTCTCTAAGTGCATGCATTCAAGACCTGAAACAAAGTCTATCGGGGAACAAATCTCTGCTGGCTGGGAAATAAAAAGTTGGAAAACTATATAAAAAACCAGATAGTCCCAAGGGGCCTATAAAATATCCTTAACTCCCCCATTAAACATCAAAGTCTTGAGTTCGTATCAGAATTGGAAAAAGAGCGACCGCTAGTACCTTGCGGTTTTATGCAGCTTCTATTAACAAAGAAAGAGCTAGTCCTAGAAGGTCATCAAGTACATAAATTGAAAGAATAATTACAACTGTACGGTGCCTTGAAAAAGAGACAGAATTTGTGACTAAAGAAAAACAGTTACAGGAACTCAATAGAAAAATTTCAACAACAAATCAAAGACCGTAAACATAAGCAATGTTATTAGAGATCTTGGTGACTTCCAGAGAAAACAAAGCATATATATTTTTCAGGTTTTTAAACACATAGTAGAGATACTGACCAGATCTCCACAAGTGATACCTGACATATTCAGATCTCAACTTAGAGTGAAGAAATAATAGACAGTCCCCCTAATACATCAGGACAGAGAGGACGTGGGAAGGCAATAAACGTAGAGGAACAAACAAAAGCCTTTTTTAGCCCGCCAATACCCATCGAAGGGTACGTTCAACTCCGAAATAACTAAAACTGCAACAGTAAAGGACCAACACAAATAGTAAACTTGTCTTCACATATCCTAAGTGAACACAAAATGAATATCCTCCAAGAAAGGACTTTCGTTCGTCCAACAGGAAAAGTTTAATCCTGTTCAACTGGATAAAAGGATGTTACATCTTTTTGGGCGAAAAAAGCGTAGGCAAACTTCACGCGCTGAAAAATAATGGTGAATGTCTTGAACTGGGGATACGCGTGACATGTTAGAAGATGTCATACTATTATATAGTCCTTGCAGATGACACATACACAACGGAAAAGGACCTGTACACAATTGTGCACAAAAAATAAGAAAATGCCCCCATTAGGAGACATATCTTGTATAGATGTCTTTGTTTTCCCAAGTCCACCAGAGATTTAGAACATCTGAAAATGAAGGATACTCGAATTGTACTTTTAGGGAAAAACAGGCATCATGAAATTAGAACAAAATCATGAAATCATTATAAAACCCACTGATAAGGGGGGGGGGGTGAATATAGTTATACTGGATCA
This sequence comes from Phyllomedusa bahiana, assembly GCA_025379985.1. Taxonomy (NCBI): domain Eukaryota; kingdom Metazoa; phylum Chordata; class Amphibia; order Anura; family Hylidae; genus Phyllomedusa; species Phyllomedusa bahiana. The sequence goes on along the minus strand of JAODAL010048043.1, from coordinate 1,923 downwards.
CATCAGACTATTAGGGATATGTGTAAGAGACTTCTGTGTGACCGTGACCTGTTATGAAATCCTTAGAAATGATCCATCAGAAAGATACAAACAAGAATTACTGGAGAAATACTATCCCTGCAAAAACCAACGATATTGATTAGTTCCCCTGAAATTCGAGTTTCCTAATTCCCCAAGTTTCCACGAAAAGCGACATTTTATGGGTCTCCCCAAAATCATAGGGTGTAAACCGCCTGAAGGGGAGACCCATAGTGTCAGGTATAGGATGCCTCACACAAAAATGTGGATATCCTAGATCAGCGTCGTTAAACCTTTGTGGAAACCCTATCGTCTATACACAAGGGACACCATGGACTTCTAAGGAAATTGATGAGTAATAATGGTACCCAAAGACAGCTTCTTGGGAAGTATTGATGTGGATGTCAAACTATGACCTCTATACCACATGAACTGGGATTAAGGCATCTGAATATTTTCTTAGAGGGAGGGTCAACAATTTGATACTACAAATAAATTTTGTGTTGGATCTCTTAACGTTTGTTCTCACAAGGAATTTTTTTCTATTCAATGGGAAATTATATCATCAATTGAGAGGAACCGCCATGGCCAATTCCTGCGCCCCAAGTTATGCTAATTTATATACATGGGGTGGTGGGAGGGATTCAATAGTCCTTTGAGCGATGAACCCCTAAACACGATTCGAAAACATTGCATTCTATACAAGATATATTTAAGATATCTTTGTTCCTGTGGAGTGGGAAAAAAAGAGGAGTTCATAGATTTCATGCAAAATTTAAATCAAAACTGTATCTGACTCAAGTTCACCTATGAGAATAGACCCCACCAAACTAGCCTATCTGGATGTGATGTAACAAATAGGACACGATGTGAGATTGAAAACCTCCATCTAGGTCGTAAAGAAGAGACGGCATGTTAATCCACTCCTGCATTGGAGTATTAGCCACCCCTATTTCTTTGAGGAAGGAATCCGCACGAGGAACAATTCTTGAGACTGTCGCGTCGTAATTGTTTCCTCTAAAATGAATACCGTTATCCGCAAAGGACATGTTGCGAGAGATTCAGGGAGACAAGAGTTACCCGGAGGGGATACTCAAGGAATCATATCACTCTGCACTCCGCACGGACAGGAAATGCCTTTTGGCTCCTAAAAAGAAAGAGAGATCACTTGATTCAGGAATCATAAGATTGATAGGAACTTTTGATGCAGCCTCTAATGAAGTCCGTAAGATACTAACTAAACACTGGGACATCCCTAATGGATCCTACATCAAAGATGAAAGTGGGCTTGAGACCAGCTAATTACATATAGTGGAAGGAAAGAGTCTTCAGTATCGTCTTGTGAGAAGCCATTATTACCCCCTCAAAGTGACTCGATGTGGCTAAACAGACTGCCAAAAGGCTGCTACAAATGTAGCGGGATTTATAAGGCTGTCCACATCTAGAAACTGGAAAAACTTTCAGGAGTCCTAAAACTGGACAGTCCATTCATGATTAAACTTTTCATAAACTGTCGTTCAAAAGGAGTGATCAACCGTCATCGATGTCCATGTGACTGGATTATGTGGGAAAGACCACTCGGGAAGTTGAGAAGGAGAATAGGAGAACATCTATGTGATATTCGTAACAAAAGAGACACACCAGTATCCAGAAAAATCTGGAGTCAACATGGGGGTGTTTCTAAGGATCTCCAAAGTTATGGTGAATTGACTTCTCACACCTAATGAAAGGAAGGGTAACTTTGATTAGGATCTCCTTAGACCGTGAAAACCTTTAGGATTTACACTCAGGAACTACATATCCACAGGGACTCAATGAACAGCTAAATTTTAGTTGCTATTTATAAGTGTGGAAAGCAAACTTAGGGGCTTCGGAGCACCCATATGAGACCTTCTTTTGAAATTC
>JAODAL010048042.1:0-29347 GCA_025379985.1 Phyllomedusa bahiana | reverse complement strand
GTTTTCCCTTTTCTGTGGGGCCTTTCTAAATGCCCAACCGCACTCGCTCACTTCTTATTGGAGCTCCCATACACATTAACTGAACCCAAGCATGGTCACCTCCCCATTCTCTGAGGTCGCAACTCGGAGATAGGAATACCTTTTTTAAGAGCTGCTCCCACAATAAACTGATAGGTGTCATCACCTCTGGGCCCAGCACCTATCTCAGAAATGGGCCACCTAATGTCTTGGTACCGGGATCTCCCATAGAACAGAAGGCAGAACACAGCGCTCCCCTGTACTGGGAACTCCCATAGAGGAGAATGGAGAGCACAGCGCTCCCCTGTACCGGGAACTCCCATAGAGGAGAATGAGAAACACAGCGCTCCCCTGTATGGGAACTCCTAGAACAGAATGGAGAACACAGTGCTCCCCTGTACTGGGAACTACCATAAAACAGAATGGAGAACACAGCGCTCCCCTGTACTGGCAACTCCCATAGAACAGAATAGAGAACACAGAGCTCCACTGTACTGGGAACTCCCATAGAACAGAATGGAGAACACAGCGCTCCCCTGTACTGGCAACTCCCATAGAACAGAATGGAGAACACAGCGCTCCCCTGTACTGGGAACTACCATATAACAGAATGGAGAACACAGCGCTCCCCTGTACTGGCAACTCCCATAGAACAGAATGGAGAACACAGCGCTCCTCTGTACTGGGAACTCCCATAGAACAGAATGGAGAGTCAGACACATGCACATCCAGCTCTCCATTCTTGGTTCTGGACCAGACTTTAGTGGCATGTTCAATTGATTTGCTATCAACGTGTATGGTAGGAACACCCCTTTAAGCTAATAGTAGGCGTTGCAGTGTTCCTGATGTGAGAATAGTGCGGAGAATCTTTTAAAGGGGGTTTTGCCTTGAAGCCGCCTCGGAGAACAGCGAGATGGTCGCACCTGCCCCGCTCTCCCCTTCATGTCTATGGGAGTTCTGAGCACACTCACCCAGCTATATTCGGAACTGCCATAGAAGACAGCGGGAAAAACTGCGCACACAGGGCCTGTTCATAACAAGCTACAAGCCGGCCTCAATAAGGGAGTCTGCTTTCTGACAAAACCGCTTTAATGGGTTATATGTTACCGTCTTTGATGTATTGTGGGCTATAGGAATCAATGGGACCTTTTGCTGTTTTACTGCACCCTTATTAAAGGGGTTTTCCATTAAAAAAGAAAATTAGACTGCATTGGGACTATGGGTGGTACCAAAAAAAAAAACCTCTAATGCTGGCCTAGCTGTCCCCCACCGCTGTCGCTCCGAAGCTCCTGGGGTTCTCGTACCAGCACGTTGGAGGGGCTCGTGCTCTATGTTAATGGAATTGGAGCCTGAACCTCTTCTCTTTGTTGGGGGCGAGATCCTGGAAGTGAAGAAGAGCGAATCGTGGCAGCAGCTGGGGACAGCTAGGCAAGTATTAGGGTTTTTTTTAATACTTTTTGTCCACCCTGACCCCAGTGCATTCTAATGTTTTATGAATGGACGACCTCTTAAAGGGGTTGTCTCACTACATTGATTCGTCCTGTTTTCTTGGTTTCATTTTGAATTCAGAGGCGTGTTTACTGGCTTCCACTAGGCTGCAGTAGAAGCCAGGTCTGTAGCTATAGCAACCTGCGTTGGCAGCCTATCATGAGAGATTGAGCAGGTCTGTAGCTATAGCAACCTGTGTTTGCAGCCTAGCAGGAGAGATTGGACAGGTCTGTAGCTATAGGCTGCCAGCACTGTTCGCTATCAGGAGAGATGGAACAGGTCTGTAGCTATAGCAACCAGTGCTGGCAGCCTATCAGGATAGAGAGAGAACAGGTCTGTAGCTATAGCAACCAGTGCGGGCAGCCTATCAGGAAAGAGTGAACAGGGCTGTAGCTATAGCAACCAGTGCTGAAAGCCTATCAGGAGAGATCGGACAGGTCTGTAGCTATAGCAACCTGAGGAGCTGATGCAGCCCATACAAGAGGGGATATCTAGGAATAGGTAGGACACTGTTAATGGACACATAGTGTAGTAATTCTTATGGGATATGAGATAGAGGAAAAAAAAGTTTTCGCTCACCTTTCGAGGTTGCGCTCTTATTTTAGAGGCACAACCCTCATATGCGCTTGCGGGGCTATTTGTATTCCGTAGCCCTTAGTACGGCAGCCGCAGGTCACTGATACTCCACTCGGGGATCCGATGGTGGATAGACGCCAATTTGGAACAGTCAAAACGGGACCCGGCGCACGTGGAAGATAAGAAAAAAAGCCCGAGCTAAAGGCTTATTTTTAAAAAAAAGTCACTTTTATTCTTAAAGGTGCAAAGGTATTAGCTTCGCAGATTTAAAAACATGACATAAAATATGTTAAAACTTAACGCGTTTCGCACGTGAACCCGTGCTTCCTCAGAAGTACACAGTACAAAGATCTTCAAACACTCTATACATAACAACAATAGAGGCTTTGATTGGATTTGATATGTGTCAATCAAATGGCGTTTTGAGCTGGAGATGATCTAAGAAGATTGGAAGAAGAGCTGTCAATCAAGTGCCCCGGAGAGACACAAGATCGTGGAAGACGCTAATACCGGGATGTAGATAAAATCCCGGAGATAGTGGAAAGACATACATTAAAATGAGTTAGCCAATGGGAGGTTAGGCGGGCTGTACGAATTAGCCAATTATTAATAATATTTCATTATTATAGCGCCTTCTCAGTTCAAAAGCAAGAAGCCTGCCTATTGGCTAATTCGTACAGCCCGCCTCACCTCCCATTGGCTAACTCATTTCACTGTCTGTCTATCCACTATCTCCGGGATTTATCTACATCCCGACAATTCTATTCTTCAATTATCCATGATTTATCTACACCATGGATGTGCACACTCGGGTTAACAGCCCTTTCAAACATTTTTTTGATAATTATTGATAACGAGCCACATTTCTTTCACTTTATTAGCGTCTTCCACGATCTTGTGTCTCTCCGGGGCACTTGATTGACAGCTCTTCTTCCAATCCTCTTGGATCTTCTCCAGCTCAACACCCACCACTTGTCTCAACATGCCATTTGATTGACACATATCAAATCCAATCAAAGCCTGTATTGTTGTTATATATAGTGTGTTTGAAGATCTTTGTACTGTGTACTTCTGAGGGTTCACGTGCGAAACGCGTTCAGTTTTAACATTTTATGTCATGTTTTTAATGTTGTGAGGGTAATACCTTTGCACCTTAAAGAATAAAAGTGACTTTTTAAAAAAAAAAATAAGCCTTTAGCTCGGGCTTTTTTCTTATCTTCCACGTGCGCCGGGTCCCGTTTTTACTGTTCCAAATTGGACACATATTGCAAAGTGACTTGTTTTTGCAAGATCTTTTAACACAAAAAGCAGCAATCTATGTAGTGAGACAACCCCTTTATTCTCTTGTTAAAGGTCACTAATTAGATACGTAACATAATCTATCACATCTGCTTCATTACAGCAAAACCGATCCAAAAGTGTGAAGTTGGGAGACTCTCGAGCAGCGGAGAATAAGAGACTTTCAGACGGTGGTTTGCCCGCTTGCAGGAAGATGAAGTCTGACTCGTTAGGCGCCTCCGGGCATGCAGCCCACATAACCAGGAACTCTTCCGCAAAAGCAAAAGAGGACGACAATCAAGGACAGGAAGTAAAAAAAGTCGTAACGAAAGCTAAAGAGGCAAAACCAACAGAGAAAACGGCGGCGGCCAGAGCCAAAGTCAGCGTGAAGACGAAATCCGAAAACCACGACCAGTCAAAGACTGAAACCTGCGCTTCCAGAGGCGACCCCCCGGCCGGCACAACAAGACCCGCTGCTTCAGTGAGGATGGGAACAAGGCCCAAAGTGACCAATGGGAGCGCCAACCCTCCAAGTAAGGCCAAGGCGCTGAAGAAGTCCGACAAGGATCCGGCTTCTCCGGTGAAAGCTTCGTCGCCGAGTGTAAGGTCTGCAAATTGCAACGGAGAAGTCGCCAGCTCCAGCCCCTCGTCAGGAGAACAGAGCCACGAGCACCTCCCCGAGGAGCAACCCAGCCCTGCAACGAGTTCTCCACCGGTTACTAAAACCTCGAAGAGCGGTCTGGATGGTTCTAAAGAGCAAGGACTGGGTGAGTGCGCGTCATTGCCTATTGTATGCATGGGTATCACATGGCAGAGGGGCCGGAGCGCACTATGGGGGCGGATAGACTTCAGATCAACCCTAAAAACTGAATACAACCACGTGGGGTAGGTTTAAAGGAAGTCTCCAGCAATGAAATGGGTCAGTCAGTAAGGGCGGTTCCCGCAGCCAAAACCTCGTCCAAACCTCGCCCCAAACGCCCCCAGTTCATAACATGGTTTCCTATGGGAAACCGTGTTGGTATTCACACGGCGCGGGTTTGGCCACGGCTTTGGTGCCGCGGCCTTGCCGTGCGTGTGAGAGAAGTCTCCTGACAATTCTGACAGCGAGACTTTGGCGCGGCGGCCGTGCGGTGCTTTTCAGCGCGGTCCTGCCTATTATTTGTATGGGCGTAAACCTCGCCCCAACTGCGCCCCAAACCACGCCCCAACCGCGACCGCGTTTGGGGCGCGATTTGGACGAAGTTTTGCCCGTGTGAACATGCCCTAAGAATACTTTCTGTCCTCTGTTGGCTGTTGAGCTCCCCGGGAACCTTCTCCGCCTCACTTTTGGGTTCTTGTCATAACACGCAGGAGAGGCTCACGCTTCGCCCACTTGCAATGAAGAGCAGACCTTTCCTGCGTGTCAGGAAGAGAACCCGAAACTGAAGAGGCGTTTCAGAGCAGCAGCATCGGGTACAGATAGCAGGTATCACTTCTCACACTGGTCCTGAAAGTGCAGGAAGAAGCAAATCACACGAATGAGTCAGAAATATCACATATCTCCAATTGGCAAAAGGATGTGAACCTTTGCTCTCAGTATCTGGTATGATCTTGTGGAGCAATGACTGCATTTAAACAATTCAGGTAATTGGTGATTGGTTCTGCACATCAGCTTGAAGAAATTCTAGCCAATTCATCCGTACAGAACATCTTCAGCTCTACTATCTTGGTGATTTCCTCCGTACAGAACATCTTCAGCTCTACTGTGTTGGAGGTTTCTTCTGTATAGAACAGCTTCGGCTCTGCTATGTTGGTGGTTTCTTATGTACAGGACATCCTCCGCTTTGCCATGGTGGTGGTTTCTTGTGTACAGAACGTCTTTAGCTCTGCTGTGTTGGAGGTTTATTGTGTATAGAACATCTTCAGCTCTGCTGTGTTGCTTGTTTCTTCTGTATAGAACAGCTTCAGCTCTGCTATGTTGGTGGTTTCTTCTGTACAGAACATCCTCAGCTCTGCTATGTTGGTGATTTCCTCCGTACAGAACATCTTCAGCTCTACTGTGTTGGAGGTTTCTTCTGTATAGAACATCTTCAGCTCTGCTATGTTGGAGGTTTCTTCTGTACAGAACATATTCAGCTTTGCTATGTTGGTGGTTTCTTGTGTATAGAACATCTTCAACCCTGCTATGTTGGTGGTTTCTTGTGTATAGAACATCTTCAACCCTGCTATGTTGGTGGTTTCTTGTGTATAGAACATCTTCAACCCTGCTATGTTGGTGGTTTCTTCTGTATAGAACATCTTCGGCTCTGCTATGTTGGTGGTTTCTTGTGTACAGAACATCTTCAGCTCTGCTGTGTTGCTGGTTTCTTCTGTATAGAACAGCTTTAGCTATACTGTGTTGGAGGTTTCTTCTGTATAGAACATCTTCAGCTCTGCTATGTTGGAGGTTTCTTCTGTACAGAACATATTCAGCTCTGCTATGTTGGTGGTTTCTTGTGTATAGAACATCTTCAACCCTGCTATGTTGGTGGTTTCTTGTGTACAGGATATATTCAGCTCTGCTATGTTGGCAGTTTCCTCCATATAGAACAATTCCAGCTCTGCTATGTTGCTGGTTTCTTCTGTATAGAAAAACTTCAGCTCAGCTATGTTGTCGATTTTCTCCGTGCTAAAACATCTTCACCTCTATGTTGGGTGTTTCCTCCGTTAAGAACATCTTCAGCTGTAATATGTTGGTTGTTTCTTCAGCTCTGCTATGTTGGTGCTTTCTTCTGTACAGTACAGCTTCAGTTATGTTGGTGGTTTCCTCTGTATAGAACATATTCAGCTCTATGTTGGTGATTTCCTCTGTACAGAACACCTTCAGCTCTGCTATGTTGGTGGTTTCTTGTGTACAGAACACCTTCAGCTCTGCTGTGTTGGTGGTTTCTTGTGTACAGAACATCTTCAGCTCTGCTGTACACAAGAAACCACCAACATAGCAGAGCTGAAGATGTTCTGTACAGAAGAAAGCACCAACATAGCAGAGCTGAAGGTGTTCTGTGCAGAAGAAAGCACCAACATAGCAGAGCTGAAGATGCTCTATACACAAGAAACCACCAACGTAGCAGAGCTGAAGATGTTCTGTACAGAAGAAAGCACCAACATAGCAGAGCTGAAGGTGTTCTGTGCAGAAGAAAGCACCAACATAGCAGAGCTGAAGATGCTCTATACAGAGGAAACCACTAATGTAGCAGAGCTGAAGATGTCCTGTACACAAGAAACCACCAACATAGCAGAGCTGAAGATGTCCTGTACACAAGAAACCACCAACACAGCAGAGCTGAAGGTGTTCTATGTTGGTGGTTTCTTGTGTACAGAACACCTTCAGCTCTGCTGTGTTGGTGGTTTCTTGTGTACAGGACATCTTCAGCTCTGCTACATTAGTGGTTTCCTCTGTATAGAGCATTTTCAGCTCTGCTATGTTGGTGCTTTCTTCTGTACAGAACACCTTCAGCTCTGCTATGTTGGTGCTTTCTTCTGTACAGAACACCTTCAGCTCTGCTGTGTTGGTGGTTTCTTGTGTACAGAACATCTTCAGCTCTGCTGTGTTGGTGGTTTCTTCTGTATAGAACATCTTGGGCTCTGCGCTGAGGGTCGTTGCTGCATCAGCCACGGTCTCGGGAGGTTCGGCTCATGCCCAGCTTTCCTGACATGTTCTTGCACAATTTACTGGTATAATTCAGAATTTATTGCATCATAAGTGATGGTAAACCATGATCCATCGTACTACCACCACCGTGTGTCACAGATGGTATGATCCATCGTACTACCGCCACCGTTTGTCACAGATGGTATGATCCATCGTACTACCGCCACCGTGTGTCACAGATGCTATAATCCATCATACTACCGCCACCGTGTGTCACAGATGGTATGATCCATCGTACTACCGCCACCGTGTGTCACAGATGGTATGATCCATCGTACTACCGCCACCGTGTGTCACAGATGGTATGATCCATCGTACTACCGCCACCGTGTGTCACAGATGCTATGATCCATCGTACTACCGCCACCGTGTGTCACAGATGGTATGATCCATCGTACTACCACCACCGTATGTCACAGAGGTTATGATCCATCGTACTACCGCCACCGTGTGTCACAGATGGTATGATCCATCGTACTACCGCCACCGTGTGTCACAGATGCTATGATCCATCGTACTACCGCCACCGTGTGTCACAGATGCTATGATCCATCGTACTACCGCCACCGTGTGTCACAGATGCTATGATCCATCGTACTACCGCCACCGTGTGTCACAGATGCTATGATCCATCGTACTACCGCCACCGTGTGTCACAGATGCTATGATCCATCGTACTACCGCCACGTGTGTCACAGATGGTATGATCCATCGTACTACCGCCACCGTGTGTCACAGATGGTATGATCCATCGTACTACCGCCACCGTGTGTCACAGATGGTATGATCCATCGTACTACCGCCACCGTGTGTCACAGATGCTATGATCCATCGTACTACCACCACCGTGTGTCACAGATGCTATGATCCATCGTACTACCACCACTGTGTGTCACAGATGCTATGCTCAGAAGACAATGACTTTGATAAACAGGCCCTCTTCTTAGAAAAATGTTTCTTGGAAAAGAAGTACCCCAAAAAAGTGTTAGAGGACGCTCTCACCAAAACCAAACTACTGAAACAGACTGTCTCATTTATAACCAAGACAAAAATCAATGTGGGACACAGGATGCAACTGAAACTTCTCGTGTTAAACAAAGACATACCATCTGTGACACACAGTGGTGGTAGTATCATGGATCATACCATCTGTGACACACCGGTGGGGTAGTATCATGGATCATACCATCTGTGACACACTGGTGGTGGAAGTATACACCGCCGCAAGCCACACCCCAAACCACACCCCACTTGCGACCACGCCCAGCGCCTGCGCCACAAACCCGCGTCAGGAGACGCGAGGTCAGGACGAGGTTTTGGCCGCGGGAATCGCGGCAAAAGCCGCGACCAAAGCCGCCGCGTCAACGAGGCCTAAGTCGTAGTGTCGGGGACTATGAAACGAGATTGTTCTGCAACCCTGCTACATAGACGGCAGATGCCGGCTGCTAATTACAGCCGACGCCTGCCGGTAACAGCAGGGACCAGAGCGGGCTGTTCGGCTGGGTTCACACGGCTTATTCACGCCGTAATTGCGGGACAGATTTCGCCCACAGTAACGGCGTATGTACAGGGGCGGGGCGGGGGGGGGGGGGGCAGCAGCGCGCCGGCCCCATGGGCATTCATTATCCACGGCGCGGATTCCGCCGGGAATATGTGCATGTCACATCCATAGCTGTAATCCATAGTTCTCTATGAGAAGTGTGTATTACCGTAATTATTGGGAGGGATTTGGTCCCGTATTTCGCGCAGTACGGCGCAGAATACGGGACCAAATCCGTCCCAAAATAAGCCGTGTGAACATGGCCTTTAACTGCGCGAAGTGAATGAAAAACTCGGATTGACACCCCCGGGGTGAGATCCCAGGGTACCAATCGTCTTACCTGTTGTGAAGGCTTCCATCGCCGCCATTTTCCCATTTTACAACTTCCTGCCCCTTCTCTGCCCTCTTTGTATACCTTATAGCTTTTTTTTTTATACAATGCAATCGTGCCCCTTAGGCCATGTTCACACGGCTTAACTGCGGGGCGTAATTTCGCCCCGCAATTACGCCGTGTGGACCGGGGCGGGAGCGGGGGAGTGAGCGGGGGGCCGGCACTTCGCCGGCCCATAGACTATCACTGCTAGCGGCGCGTATACGCCGCTAGAAAGTGACATGTGAATTATCTCCCCGCCCGGCGGCTTCGCCGGGCGGGTAGAGCAGACGTAATCCATGGTTCTCTATGAGAACTGTGGATTACCGTAATGAATGGGCCGTTTTCGGCCCGTAATTGGCGCACTTCGGCGCGTAATTACGGACCGAAATACGGCCCATTTTAAGCCGTGTGAACATGGCCTTAGTGGTGAAGCACCCTAGGCGGACTCCAGGTACATTTAAAAAATAAATAATTTAAAGTTCAAATCACTCCCATTTTGCCATTTTACAAATAAATAATAAGTGACACATACCGTATTTTTCGGACTATAAGGCGCACATAAAAGCCTAAGATTTTCTCAGAAATCGAAACTGCGCCTTATAGTCCGGTGCGCCTTATAGTCCGGTGCGCCTTACAGTCCGGTGCGCCTTATAGTCCGGTGCGCCTTATAGTCCGGTGCGCCTTACAGTCCGGTGCGCCTTACAGTCCGGTGCGCCTTACAGTCCGGTGCGCCTTACAGTCCGGTGCGCCTTATATATGAACAGCGTTCAATGTTAATGCGCTCAATGTTAATGCGCCTTATAGTCCGGTGCGCCTTATAGTCCGAAAAATACGGTAATTGGTATCTGCACATGTGTAAGAATCCGAGCTCTCAAAATACATCATGTATCCCGTACACTGAACACCGTAGAAGAAAAAAAAATCCAAACGCCAAAATTGAGGGATTTTTTTTAGTCATTTCAGCTACCTTAAAAATAGGGGGAAAAGGTTTAAAAATAAAAGTTGCATGTATTATGAGCGGGTTCCGAGGTTCATAAGTGGAAGCTCAAAAAATGTATTAGGCGCTGAAAATGGCGCCGCGGTGGATATATAAACCTAGAAGATGTCTGGATTTCTTTTACGGTCCAATAACATAAGGTAAACCCTACATATTCAGTATTGCCGGAATCGTACCGACCTGCAGAATACAGGGAACATGTTGTTTATACCAATAAGTGAACGCTGTAGAAACCAAACCCCCACAAACATGGCGCAAGTACTTTTTTTTTTTTTTTCTTCACATTCCATCCCACACCACAATTTTTTTGCGGTTTCCCAGTATTTTCTATGGTCCAGTCAGTGACACCATTAGAAAGTAAATCCTGTCCCCCAAAATAAAAGCCCTCATATGTAGATGGAAAAATTAAAAAGTTATGGCCCTTATGCAGGAATATAGACAATGCTGAAGGGTTCACAAACTTTTCAGTGTTCCTTAGGACTCCATGGTTTTATTCTGTACCTCTGTTTAAACTCCCTATGTCTGCACCACAGTCGGCATTGATCACAGTACTTAAAGGGGTATTCCTATCACAGGAGGAAGGGCCAATTACTGTAAAATTTTTAAAATGCATGTTAAAAATATGTCTGCTTTACCTAATACAGGCTTTGTTTGCACCTTCAACTTGCTCTTCTGGCGATTCCTGTAATAGCTTTTATCGCCTACATCTGTTTACCCCATCAGCCCCAGGGACCCGTCTGTTTACCCCATCAGCCCTAGGGGCCCCCTCTGTTTACCCCATCAGCCCTCGGGGCCCCCTCGGTTTACCCCATCAGGCCCGGGGGCCCCCTCGGTTTACCCCATCAGGCCCGGGAGCCCCCTCTGTTTACCCCATCAGGCCCGGGGGCCCCCTCTGTTTACCCCATCAGGCCCGGGGGCCCCCTCTGTTTACCCCATCAGGCCCGGGGGCCCCCTCTGTTTACCCCATCAGGCCCGGGGGCCCCCTCTGTTTACCCCATCAGGCCCGGGGGCCCCCTCTGTTTACCCCCTACGCCCCGGGGGCCCCCTCTGTTTACCCCATCCGGCCCGGGGGCCCCCTCTGTTTACCCCATCAGGCCCGGGGGCCCCCTCTGTTTACCCAATCAGCCCCGGGGGCCCCTCTCTTTACCCCATCAGTTCTAGGGGCCAACGTTTTCTGCACTGTTGATTTGAAATATGTGGCTTAGATAAATTTGACGCAGATTCCATTTAAATCTGTCGTGTGAACTTGACCTTAAAGGGTTTGTCCAAGTCTTTGGATGTTGTAGGGTGGAGTATGCTCGACGTGACCTCGTTCCACGCTCACCCGTTCATTTGAGAAATGTCTGAACCCTCAGGGATCTGCTGATCACTAATGGGTGAGGGGGGGAGGGTTATAATTGCCCAACACAGATCGGTGCCGTCTGCAGAAGTATAGAACTGAACCTTCAGGGTCACATGCTCTACATTTGTCTTCTTTATTCCTTGGAAAGAAATGGTGAAGAAATTTTAGAAATGGTTTGGAGGTTTAAAAAAAAAAAAAAAAAAAAGGGTTAGAGCCTTTGTTATTGAGTAATTTAGCATTTTCAGGGGGAAGACCAAGGTGACGGCGGCCATTGTGACTGCGCAATGTATTTCCTTTATGTTTCTTAGCAGGATGTGAGCGAAGCCAAAGCCGCAGCTTTCTAATCTCTGTAGCATCACTTGTCTTTAAACAGGCGCAAAAACGAAGTCTGCCGTAAAGATTTCCAACGGGACCGCGGCCAAACGCAAGACGGGGGAAGGAGAGAGTCTGGACGCAAGGAGGTCTGTGCACACTTCTCCTCAGGTTCCTTGTGACCATGAACGCTTGTAAGATGGGGATTTTCTATAAGATATGGGGCCTTATGTATGAAAACTGTCTAGCAGTAAGACTCTGTGTTGCCCACAGCAACCAATCAGACCCCATAGCCAACAATCGGGGCCCATAGCCACCCATCGGAGCCCGCAGCCAATCAGAGCTCAGCTTTCATTTCTTATAGAGCTCTGGAAAAATGAAAGAATGAAAGTTGAGCTCTGATTGGTTGCTATGAGCTCTGATTGGTTGCTATGAGCTCTGATTGGTGGCTGTGGGCTCTGATTGGTGGCTGTGGGCTCTGATTGGTGGCTGTGGGCTCTGATTGGTGGCTATGGGCTCTGATTGGTGGCTGTGGGCTCTGATTGGGGCTTGGGTCTGATTGGTGTGCTATGGCTCTGATTGGTTGCTATGAGCTCTGATTGGTGCTGGGCTTGATGTGGTATGGCTCTGATTGGTGGCTGTGGGCTCTGATTGGGGTTGGGCTCTGATTGGCGGCTATGGCTCTGATTGGCTGGCTGATGGGCTCTGATTGGGCTTGGCTCGATTGGGCTGGCTCGATTGGCGCTATGGGCTCTGATTGGCGGCTATGGGCTCAGATTGGCGTCTATGGGCTATGATTGGCTGCTGTGGGCTCTGATTGGCTGCTGGGGGCTCTGATTGGCGGCTGTGGGCTCTGATTGGCGGCTGTGGGCTCTGATTGGCGGCTGTGGGCTCTGATTGGCGGCTGTGGGCTCTGATTGGCGGCTGTGGGCTCTGATTGGCGGCTGTGGGCTCTGATTGGCGGCTATGGGCTCTGATTGGCGGCTATGGGCTCTGATTGGCGGCTATGAGCTCTGATTGGTTGTTGTGGGCTCTGATTGGCGGCTGTGGGCTCTGATTGGCGGCTGTGGGCTCTGATTGGCGGCTGTGGGCTCTGATTGGCGGCTGTGGGCATCAGAGACGGTCTTGCTGCCAGTCAGCTTTCATATATAAGGCTCGGTGTTCTAAACTAATGTGGAGAAATCTCTATATTATTTGTTGAGTCATAGAAGAAGAAGAATTGTTCTATCCATGAAACAGGATTTTGTCCTTGCTCACAAATACGAACAGCACAAATCCAGCGTCACCACTACCGTGTTTCCCCGAAAATAAGAAACCCCCGAAAGTAAGACATAGCAGAGATTTTGTTGAATTCCCTAATAAAAGGCACCCCCCGAAAATAAGACATAGCGGAAATCATTGCTGCAGCTCCCCATACACAGGGCCGTCCCTAAGGGTGGGTGTTCCCAAGCCCTGCTCACCCCGAGAAATGGCCCTGGGACATATTGTTGCAGCAGAGGAGGTCATGTGACTGTGATGTCAGCCCAGGTCCCAAACATCCCAGGACAGGAGACAGCAGGTTTACATTTAAGTGAGGGATGGGGGGGGGGGCAACAGAGCAATGATACTGACACACACACCTCTCATAGGGTGGCTGATGGGGTATGCTGGGACTTCTAGTTCTACAAGTCCCAGCATGTCACATTTGCCATCCTTTGAGATAAGTCACTGCAGCTGCAATAAAATGTCCTTTGCATACATATATCCTATGGTTTGTGACTCTAAACTTTGATATATATATAAATATATATACACACACACACTAGTATGGCATGCTATAATTAATTTGTAGAAAAATAAGACCTCCCCTGAAAAAAAGACAAAGTGCAACTTTAGGAGCGATAAGACGCTGTCTTATTTTTGGGGAAACAGGGTAGGGCCGCACAGCCCCCGTCCTGCACCAGTGTTGAAACCTTGGCTCCAAAATGTGGCCAGTTGCTTTTCACATGAAGCTTAAAGGGGTTTCCAAGACTTTTAAAAATCTCCCTGTCACCTCCCACTGTGTGTAGATAGAAAATGAATGCGTGCTCATATCTCCTATCACTCCTATCACCACTGTTCCAGAGCTCCAGTGCCCAACCCTCATTCTCTCACTGATAAGGTTGCGTTCATAGGTCACATGATGCCGCAGCCAATCACTGACCTCTGTGGTCACATGATGCTGCAGCCAATCACTGACCTCTGTGGTCACATGATGCTGCAGCCAATCACTGACCTCTGTGGTCACATGATGCTGCAGCCAATCACTGACCTCTGTGGTCACATGATGCTGCAGCCACTCACTGACCTCTGTGGTCACATGATGCGGCAGCCACTCAGTGGCCTCTGAGGTCACATGTTGCCGCGGCCAATCCCTGTCCTATGTGGTCACATGATGCCGCGGCGAATCACTGGCCTCTGTGGTCACATGATGCCGCGGCCAATCACTGGCCTCTGTGGTCACATGATGCCGCGGCCAATCACTGAGCTCTGTGGTCACATGATGCCGCCGCCAATCCCTGACCTCTGTGGTCACATGATGCCGCTGCCAATCCCTGAGCTCTGTGGTCACATGATGCCGCTTCCGATCCCTGAGCTCTGGTCTCAGGATGACGCGGCCGATCCCTGTCCTCTGTGGTCACATGATGCCGCGGCCGATCCCTGGCCTCTGTGGTCACATGATGCCGCGGCCGATCCCTGGCCTCTGTGGTCACATGATGCCGCGGCCGATCCCTGGCCTCTGTGGTCACATGATGCCGCGGCCGATCCTGGCCCCTGTGGTCACATGATGCCGCGGCCGATCCCTGGCCTCTGTGGTCACATGATGCCGCGGCCGATCCCTGGCCTCTGTGGTCACATGATGCCGCGGCCGATCCCTGGCCTCTGGGGTCACTTCATGCCGCCACCGATACCTGGCCGCTGTGGTCACATGATGCCGCGGCCGATCCTGGCCTCTGTGGTCACATGATGCCGCGGCCGATCCTGGCCTCTGTGGTCACATGATGCCGCGGCCGATCCCTGGCCTCTGTGGTCACATGATGCCGCGGCCGATCCCTGGCCTCTGTGGTCACATGATGCCGCGGCCAGATCCCTGGCCTCTGTGGTCACATGATGCCGCGGCCGATCCCTGGCCTCTGTGGTCACATGATGCCGCGGCCGATCCCTGGCCTCTGTGGTCACATGATGCCGCGGCCGATCCCTGGCCTCTGTGGTCACATGATGCCGCGGCCGATCCCTGGCCTCTGTGGTCACATGATGCCGCGGCCGATCCCTGGCCTCTGTGGTCACATGATGCCGCGGCCGATCCCTGGCCTCGTGGTCACATGATGCCGCGGCCGATCCTGGCCTCTGTGGTCACATGATCCCCGCGGCCGATCCCTGGCCTCTGTGGTCACATGATGCCGCGGCCGATCCCTGGCCTCTGTGGTCACATGATGCCGCGGCCGATCCTGGCCTCTGTGGTCACATGATGCCGCGGCCGATCCCTGGCCTCTGTGGTCACATGATGCCGCGGCCGATCCCTGGCCTCTGTGGTCACATGCTGTATGTGCAGATTGGCTGCAGCATCATCCATGAACATGATGTCATCAGTGAGGGACCTGAGGGAGGGGGAGGGGGGACACTGATGCTCTGGAACAGTGTTGATGGAAGAGGTGTATATGGGTTCATTTTTCTATTTTAGTGCAGAGGAAGGTTTTAAGGGGTTGTCTCACCATACTGTTTCAGAGCCACAAGCAGCTTCAGATTCATGCATCCCGTCTCTTCCTGTGGGTGGTTCTGTAGCAGTGATTAGCATATCGGCTCCGTATTCACAGCTCTTCTCCTGCTCTCATGTCAGTGCAATTAGATCTTATCTATGAGCTCTGAAGATGTCTAAAGTAAACAAGTAACACTCCCTGCTCTCATATAAAACAAAGAGCAGAGAGAGAAGTGGAGAGCAGAATGGTAATCAGAGAAACCTGTGTGCACTCAGAGCAGATAAAATCTGTCATATCTCCTCAACACAGCAAAATAAACAAAGCAATGTATTTGGGAAACGACTTTATTTACCGCTACCTAATTGTTGAAAGTTTCTTTGCACAGATCCTTGTTCTGAAATATTATGGTGCTATGTTAGCAGTGCATTAAATTCATACTGTACACGTATACATAGATATATTTTTTTTAATTTTTTTTACATTTTTTTTTTCCTCCCTTAACATTGCGATTTTATTTTTTTTAATTCTAACTCTTCACAGCGCTTCAACAAAGAAGGCAGCAGATGGAGGCAATGATTCAGGACTTCAGAAAAAGAAGGGAAGCAAACTGATCAGTTGTTCTACCCAACGACCAAAAAGTGCCCCGGCTGCTCTGTCAAAGAAGCAAGGTAGAGTTGAATTTTTCCTTTAAAGGGGTTTTCTCACTACGAAGATCATAGTTGAAAAGGAGGGGACCAAAAATTTAAGCATGTACGTCCTTGGTTACCATAAGCAATGGTTTAAGAGAACGGGCTGTATGTTTAGTGCTTGGTAACGAAGTGAGAGCTCTGGTCGGGTTACGCCCAGGTCCCACCCCCGGTCGTAATCGGGAACGCGCGTCGGAGGGAGAAGGAGAGAGGTTGTGGACGGGAGCACGCAGGGACATGTGTGCACAAGAGAGAGAGATTTCACTGACAGCAATCAGTGGTGGGTGCGACGTATGCGTGCGGGGTTGGCTCTTTTCACTGACAGCGATCAGAGGTCCTGCAGCAGAGAGAGAGATCTTGTGCAGTCCCACACAAACAGATAAAGCGTATAGTTTTGTTCTGTAGAGGTCAGAGGTGTAATAATCTGCAGGATATATCACTGTGTGTGACAGAGAGAGACAAAAAATATCACCCATCTTTCCCAGAGTCCTGAATGTCAAATGAGCATTCTAGTTACAAAATATCTAGAGAGAGCGAAAAATGTAGACATACACTATGGAATTACACTTAGTGTTTCACTTCCAATGATTCCTTAGTCTCCGACAGCTGAGAACCTTTACCTTCCCCCGGCTCACACAGAATGAATCCTCACGTGCACAGTGTGAGGCGTCCGCAGAGAGAGAAGACACTCCCTGCTGGGAGAAGACACGCCCTTCCATTTCATAAGCTCTGCTTAGCAACCAGTATAAACAGCTGCCAAATGATGAAACGATGAAACCACTTTAAGTAATTGTATCCACGTACAGCGTATTTTTTGGACTATAAGACGCATTTTCCTAAAAATGGGGCTAAAACTATAGTGCATTTTATAGTGTGAATGATGCTTAAAGATGGGACCCGCCACTAGCACTACCATTAGCACTAGCTCCGATCCCATCCTTGACACCACTTAGCAGCTACCGCCATCTTTGCAGCAGCATCTAAGTGGTTGAAAAACAGTGTTCAGTTGCCTGATCAGCGCAACCGGTGTTTATGGCAGCTGGGGGCCTAATGAAAACCTCCATGGCTGCCATCTTGCTACTCCTGGTACACCCTGCCTGAATCGGGATGCAATGGTAGAAGCCTCCATGGCTGCCATGTTGCTACTCCGGGTACATCCTTCCTGAATCGGGATGCAATGGAAGAGGCCTCCATGGCTGCCATGTTACTACTCTGGGTACATCCTGCCTGAGTGAGGATATAATGGTAGAAGCCTCCATGGCTGCCATCTTACTACTCCTGGTACATCCTGCCTGATTCAGGATGTAATTGTAGAAGCCTCTATGGCTGCCATCTTGCTACTCCGGTTACACCCTGCCTGACTGTGGATGTAATTGTAGACGCCTCCATGGCTGCCATCTTACTACTCCGGGTACACCCTGCCTGAATCGGGATGTAATGATAGAAGCCTCCATTGCTGCCATCTTACTTCTCGTTGTACACACTGCCTGAATTGGGATGTAATGGTAGAAGCCTCCATGGCTGCCATCTTACTACTCCTGGTACATCCTGCCTGATTCAGGATGTAATTGTAGAGGCCTCCAGGGCTGCCATCTTACTACTCCGGGTACACCCTGCCTGAATCGGGATGTAATGGTAGAAGCCTCATGGCTGCCATCTTGCTTCTCCGCTTACACCCTGCCTGAGTGAGGATGTAATGGTAGAGGCCTCCATGGCTGCCATTTTACTTATCCGGGTACACCCTGCCTGATTCAGGATGTAATTGTGGAGGCCTCCATGGCTGCCATCTTACTACTCCTGGTACACCCTGCCTGAATCGGGATGTAATGGTAGAGGCCTCCATGGCTGCCATCTTACTACTCCTGGTACACCCTGCCTGAATCGGGATGTAATGGTAGAGGCCTCCATGGCTGCCATCTTGCTGCTTCTATTTCAGGGTGGGGGTCATAGAAGTAGTAAGATGGCTTCAACGGAGGCCTTTCCCATTACATCCTGGCTCAGACAGAGAGTAATAGGCGAGACATTATTGTACACTGTTCTGCAATATATCAGCATAGCAGAACTGTGTACAGGCGATAGCTACGGGGACTGATAGTATAAGTGTTAAAATGTAAAAAAATAAATAAATAAATTTCAAAACGCCCCTTTTTTCCATTTTAAATTCTTTTTCATAAAATTTAGGTGCATCTCACGGTTCCCTGCATCTTATAGGCAGAAAAATGCAATATACGTTTAGCAGCCCGAGTGCAGCTCCTTCTGTGTTATAATAATAATAGCCCTGAGCACTAAGAACATGTGAGCCCTTGTGTGCAAAAGCAGGAAATAACTCCTGCAATTCGAGAGTACTTCGAACACCCATTGGTTACAAAGAGCGAGTCCTGGCCACCTCGCCATTCAGATGGAGTTTTGGGGTTCCTTCTGGAGATAGGTCCCGGTGGTGGGACCTGCACAGATAAGACATTGATGGCATCTCACTAGGAGGACTGTATATTACATCCATACAGTGACCATATAGTGGTAGACACCAGTGTACACAGGCTCTGCACACTGTATATTACCTCCATACAGTGACCAATAGTGGTAGGCACCATGTACACAGGCTCTGCAGACGTATATTACCTCCAACAGTGACCATATAGTGTAGGTACCATGTACACAGCTCTGCAGACTGTATATTACCTCCATACAGTGACCATATAGTGGTAGGCACCAGTGTACACAGGCTCTGCATACAGTATAATTACCTCCATACAGTGACCATATAGTGTAGACACCAGTGTAACATACTCTGCAACTGTATATTACCTCCATACAGTGACCAATAGTGGTAGGCACCATGTACACAGCTCTGCAGACGTATATTACCTCCATACAGTGAACATATAGTGGTAGGTACAGTGTACACAGGCTCTGCAGACTGTATATTACCGCCATACAGTGACCATATAGTGGTAGACACCAGTGTACACAGGCTCTGCAGACTGTATATTACCTCCATACAGTGACCATATAGTGGTAGGTACCAGTGTACACAGGCTCTGCAGACTGTATATTACCTCCATACAGTGACCATATAGTGGTAGACACCAGTGTACACAGGCTCTGCAGACTGTATATTACCTCCATACAGTGACCATATAGTGGTAGAACCAGTGTACACAGGCTCTGCAGACTGTATATTACCTCCATACAGTGAACATATAGTGGTAGGTACCAGTGTACACAGGCTCTGCAGACTGTATATTACCTCCATACAGTGACCATATAGTGGTAGGTACCAGTGTACACAGGCTCTGCACACATAAGTGATTACAGTGCAGTAACATAACAGGCTCCAGGACTGACTTTCTCCATCTGATGGGAATACTCGTCTCAGACTGTATATTACCCATTACAGTGACCATATAGTGGTAGCACCAGTGTACACAGGCTCTGCAGACTGTATATTACCTCCATACAGTGAACAATAGGGGTAGGTACCAGTGTACACAGGCTCTGCGACTGTATATTACCCAATACGGGAAACCATATAATTTGGTAGGTTCCAGTGTACACAGGCTCTGCAGCTGTATAATTTCTCCAAAACAAGACTATAGGGGTAACAGTGTCTCTTTCCCTTCTCTTCTCCACCGGCCCAGACTGCCATGATGACTTTTCCCG
Organism: Phyllomedusa bahiana; assembly: GCA_025379985.1. Lineage (NCBI taxonomy): Eukaryota > Metazoa > Chordata > Amphibia > Anura > Hylidae > Phyllomedusa > Phyllomedusa bahiana. The sequence continues at coordinate 9,691 of JAODAL010048042.1, read as the reverse complement.
GCCACAACTCATCTCTGTAGAATTTACCAAACAAACTTTTCCACTACTTATATACCTCCCTAACTAATAGCGGCCTATAAAGGAACAATAGGTGTCTCCCTATCCCCCATAGCAACCTGTTTTCCTATGATAGGAAAGCCAGGGTCTTGCTGTGGGGCATGGGGAGTCATCCATTGTTCCTTTATAGGCCGCCATTAATTAGGGAAGTATATAGACCCACCCCCCCAATAGGTAGGTAGATATATAGGTTTCCTCATTAGGTAGTTATATAAATCCCATTAGTAGGTAGGTAGATAGGAATATAGGTACTCTTGGTAGATAGACTCCTCAGTACATAGAAAGGTATATATGGTCCCCTTTTTGGTAGTTTATATAGTCCCCCACAGTACAGAAGTAGGTATAGTGTGTAAGTAGGTATATAGGGGCCCATGTAGGTAGGCATACAGCCACTTTCAGTTGCTGGGAAGGTATTTAGGGTCCCCCAGTGTATAGATAAGCAAGTCGCTTCGGTAGGTAGGTATATATACTATCCCAGTAGATGGGTATATAGGTCCCCTAGATAGTTTTCAGGTATATAAATGTCCCCCAGTATGCAGATAGGTATACAGCTGTGTTCTCCAGCAGGTTATAGGCCCCCTCCAGTCTGTACATAGGTGTATATAGATGTGTCCCCCAGCAGGGTCTACGGCCCCCCAGTGTATAGATGTGTATATATAGCTGTGTCCCCCAGCAGTCTCTAGGGCACCCCCAGTCTGTACATCGGTATATAGATGTGTCCCCCAGCAGGTTATGCGGCCCCCCAGTGTATAGATAGGTACATAGACGTATTCCCCAGCAGGTTATACGGCCCCCCAGTGTATAGATAGGTATATAGACGTATTCCCCAGCAGGTTATAGGGCACCTCAGTCTGTACATCGCTATATAGATGTGTCCCCCAGCAGGTTATAGGGCCCTCCAATCAAACCATAGGTTAATAGCTGTGTTTCCCAGCAGGTTACAGGTCCCCCCCTGTAGATAGGTATATAGCTGTGTCCCCAGCAGGTTATAGGGCCCCCAATATGTAGATAGGTCTGTGTCTCCAGCAGATTATAGAGCCCCCAGTATGTAGATAGGTATATAGCTGTGTCCCCGGCAGGTTATAGGGCCCCCAGTATGTAGATAGTTCTGTGTCCCCAGCAGGATAATCTGCCCCTCTCTCGTTCTCTGATCCCCAGGAGCCTTCGAGTTTATACGTGTTCAGAGGACGCGTATACACTTGAAAACATCGTTGGATCTCCGGGCCCACAGTAGTGGCCTGAGACCCGACAGCGGACTGCGGGCAGTTCGCAGGTTTATGGCAGTGACAGTTTTATGTGGGTCATAAGCCCCGGATAAGACTTCCTAGCGACACCCCAAGTTGATCTTCTCCTTTTCGTGTGACACCTTTTCATGCAAGAATATTTTTTTCTTCCCTTTCTAGGAGATGGCTCAAATATGCCTAAATCTGTTTCTTCCAAACAACCCGAAGCAAAGCAAGACACAAAGCCGGTAACTCATTCTCCTTCTGGAGACAAGCATGCAGCCTTGAATAAAAAGACTACAAAACCCACAACAATCTCTGCAAGCAAACCACAAGCAAATGTGTCAAGTGCTAAACATGGAGGCATCAAAGCCTCCGTTCAAAACCACAAGGAGCCCAAAGCCAAAGTACAGGGTCCGTCTAAAAGCTCCATAGTAAACCATAGGCCGAGTCAGAAGAGCGCTCCAGCTGTGGTGAGAAATACCCACGGCCAGTCCACTCTGTGTACGGACAAGGACCCCCCTAAACCAGAGCCTCCTGGGGGCCCGGCGTCTATAGCAAGTGACGGAGCAGACCATCCTGAAGACGCGCCATTGTCTGCACATGATATTTCAATGGCCAACCAAGGCCCTATGATACAGAAGCCTAATTTGGAGCAGCATCATTGCCAAGAAAATAATCCCCCAGCATCTGTTCTTCCTCACAATTATTCACAAAGGATTGACAGAATAATAAACCCAAAGGAAGGGCTAAGTGGTGACAGCGCCGGGGCAGACAAGGCGCTGTTTTCGACTCTTTCCAGCGAGCAGAAGTCAGACTTTAAAAATATCTGCGATTCGGAGAACTCGAAATGCGCCGACAGCTCGAGCGAAAGCGAACTGTGTTCCGTCAAAGAAGTCGAAAAAGTTCCCAAGCAGAAAGAGAGAGACAATATGGCATATGTGGAATTCTCCCCCACCACGAGCACAAATATGCAAAGACGTCACAACGATGCAGAACCATGTCCCGGTCAACAGCGAGTGCTAAATAGCACCGAACATGGTCAGATCTCCGGTTACCGGAGAGATTTGGACATGGAAGAGGGAATGGACGGCCAGGAGAACTCGGATATGCATTTTATAGGCCAGTGGAATAACCACTCAGGCTTGTTACATGAGCGCGAGAGTCCGGAGTCGGAGAGCGGCAGCGCCAGTACGTCCTCCGATGACATCAAGCCCAGGTCTGAAGATTACGATGCCGGCGGCTCCCAAGACGACGACGGCTCCAACGAAAGAGGAATCTCCAAATGTAGCACGATGCGGTGCCACGATTTCCTCGGCCGAAGCAGTAGCGATACCAGTACCCCGGAAGAACTGAAGGGTTACGACGGAAGCTTACGAATCGATGTCAAAATGAAAAAAGACAACACCGAGTTATTCCGCGTCAACTCCACCAGTGACGACGAAGGACCCCGAAAGAGAACCGAACCGTGGCTGCAAAGGGACGGCCCAAGGCACGGTGCAAGCCACGCGGCGCTTTGCAGCAGCGTGCAGTTTTCTCAGGAGATCGAACATCTTTCCTCATCGGCCGACGAGACGGAAGACGAGCGGTCGGAGGCGGAAAACGTGGCTCCGCCGGCTCAAGCTCCGCCGCCGGAAACCGCCACGCAGCCTTTTCAGGGCATCGTGAATTTGGCTTTTGATGATATGGCTGAACTGGACGGGGAAAATCAAAGAGGGCCTGGCGGCAAAACTTTTATGAGGTCCGTCCTCCTCTCCGTAGACGAGTGCGAAGAACTGGGGTCAGATGAGGGCGATACTCACCCTTCCCATGCACGAAAAGCCGGATCGCTGACTCCTTCCGATGTGTTTGAGAAAGATGGTTGTTCCATGAAGGAAGACGGCGCCAATGAAAGAACCTCTCATGAGATTTTGGAAGAAAATTCAATTGGCGGACAAGAAACGGCAGAATCTGCCTCGTGTAAGGGCTACTACAAAGCGACGGAGAGTGAACTTAAGTCCCAGGTGCGGCCGTGCCACTTGGAGCTGTACACGGAAACGCCCGCCGACGCACAAAGGTTTTGCTGTGCAAAAACTTCTAATGCTTGTAAGAGTCAGTTTCTTGACTACCAAGGCAGAGACAACCATGCACCTTCCAATGAAAGCTCCAACACTGCTTTATCCGCAGGTAATGAACATTAACCGATTTAGAGATGTTATTTACTTGTGTTCCCCAATGACGAGAAATCTATGATTATTATAGATAATTTTTGAATATATTAAGGTTATTCTACCTTACTTGACAGAATAGTTCCGCCACGGAAATGTTTGCAGAACTGAGGACTAAAATTAGGGGGTAGAGGGAAATGGTTGGTTGCCTGTCCATGGTTCCTCATGACGTGGTCTCGGGAGGTTGTTGTCTTGGCCCCTTTTACTTGAACCAAACCTGAGATTAATATTTGCTTCTACATAAATATCTATAGATCTGTAAATTAATTATTATATTTTAATTTGTCATTATGTTTGACATTGATTTACCGGTCAGTGTTCTATATGTAAGTGCCACCGTCTGATACCACCACCATTTACTTCCTCCCGCCATGTTCATGTATAAGCATGTATTGGTACGGTCACCAAGCTTGACCAACTTGGCATCCCATGGCTTGGCAGCCATGAACGCATCATAAACCACATATGATGCAAGTACATATAAAAAGTGGAGAAGTGGTCAGTAGAAGGTTGTGTCCATTACCCATCGATCACTGGAGATTTGAAGCGTCCCTACGAGCAGCCTCCTCTTTAGGCTCCTTGTATTTCAGTACATGCACTTTATATGGAGTTTATGTTCAGATAGCTGGAATGACTTTATCTAATCGTACTGCAAAAGCATCGAAATTTGACATTAAGTGACCTACATAAAGGAATAAAACCGATAGTCCAGGGTCAGGCATTGCATTAACAACACTGTAAAAACATGTAGATGGAGCCAGAGGAGAGATCTGTGCAGACCTAAGAGACCTGGGTGACTCCAGAGAAATTATGGTATGTTCAAACGGCTTATTGGGGCACATATGGTACGCAATGCAATACACCGGGTGTTTTGGAACCACACGCTGATCAGCGCGTAATTCTAAAGCAGGGGGGGGGGGGCGGCATAGACTTGCATTGTTAGCGGCGCATATACGCCACTAACAATTGACAGGTCAGTTCTCTCCGATCATGTTATACGCGCGGGGGAACGACGTGTTATCCGGTATCGGACCTCCCCAAGCTGGTTGGAGTGACTTTCATTGTAGAAATATCTGTCTCTCTTCCATTGACAGACCTCTACAAGCTGTTTGGGGGACCTTCTTTTTGTAGGGGGCCCCTTTTCCTTGAAAAGACCTACAAGCTGTTGGGGGACCTTGCCTTGGTGTATGGGCCCTCATTCCATTGTCAACCTCCACAAGCGGTGGGTACCTTGCTTTTGGGGTATGGGCCTTTTTCTTTCCTATTGTCAGAAACCTCTAAAACGGGGGGGTGCCCTTGCCTTGGTTATGGGCCCCTCTTAAAATTCAACCCTCTAAAGCTGGTGGGGTCCCTTTGCTTTGGGTGAAAATGGGGGTTTTCCCCTTCCAATGTCAGACCCACAAGGGGTTTGGGGGTACCTTGCTTTAGGTGTAGGGCCCCCTTTCATTGCAGACCCCAAAGCGGGGTTTGGGGGCCCTTGCTCTTAGGTGTACGGGTCCCTCTTCTATTGACAGACCCCCAGGGGTTTGGTTTGGTAACCTTGCTCTTTTTTTAACGGGCCCCTCTTCCTTGTCCGCCCTTTTCCACAAGGGGTTTGGGGGTGACCTTGGGTTTTTCTTAGGTTTTATGGGCCCCTCTTTCATTGTCAGACCTCCCCACATACAAAGTGTACTAAAACTGACCTACACAACATTGCAGGACGGGGGGCCGGACCGCATTGAGATGCTTCCAGAACTGTTTGGGTCCAACCAGCAATGCCCCCAAACCAACAGTACTGCCCATTTTGAGCTTGGTGTTTCCAGACCACCCTTTGGGGCCTTTATGCAAAAAATCCCTAACAAAAAAGCCAAGGCTTGCAAGGGTAATGTTCTTATAGACATGGGTGCGTAGGGTTAGGGTTACCCTGGTTCTGGGATTAGGGTTTTTCCCCCTTATGTATGTCATTGTCCAGGATACCCGTCCTCCTATAATGTATTAAATATCCATGTTATATTCAAGCACTTTAATTCTTTCAGTATTTTAATCCTTCCTCCAATTAAAACACCCCATCTTATTATACTATATAGCTCGCTCCGTCGCTCACATTCTCCATTACCATCTGGCTTTGTTCTGTTGTCGAAGCTATAGTAATCCCCCCCTCCCCCTTCTCTATAACTTGCATCATCCTGGTCTATAAACTGCAAACAATGGAAAATGCGGATTAATTGGAGTTTTTAGTCCTTATTTAATGATCAGCAGAATCCCCACACTTCTTAAAGGGACGCATCATCTGTGCCAAACTCATATTTCTGCTAACGGAGCACGTGTTTGTATTACATAGGTGACAGTGAGCTCTTCCCACTCAACCATTCCCTTTTACCAGTAAGGCTAAGTTCACACAGGTTGGATTCAGTGCTGATAATTTGCTGCAGATGCGTCCATGAATCCAAAATCTGGGAGAAAATTCGCATGTGGATTTTCTTGCAGATTTTGCACAGCTGGAAAAAAAAAAATCTGTATACTCGCCTTCTCCCTCCCCTGTGCCGAGGTGTCCGGTTTTCCTCAACCCCCACAATGACCCAAACCCCTCTAAATGATTTGAAGGTTTTCATATCTCATGATTGAAGGGGGACCGAGACCGGGGGAAACCTTACCACAGGGGCGGCAGAATACTGATAAGGTTAAAAACTGCTTTTTTTTTTTTGGGGGGCCTTTTTTCTCACCTCCTTTTTTGTTGGGGGAGAAAAAAAATCTCATTTTTCCCTTTAAAACCCACAGCCAATTCCATGCTAAAAATTTGCCAAAATTTGGATGAGATTTGAAAAAATTTAATTCCCACTTTGCCGCTTCTGTATCCAATGATGGATTTTTTTTTTTCCTGCAAACCAGATGAATCACAAATTCCATACGGTAACCCCTTGGTGGTCTTGGCAATCAACAGAGGGGAAATTGGGGTGGGGTTAATATGGACAAAAGGGTAACAACACCGAACTTGTGCCTTGTAAAAAGACTGCCAAGCAGTAAGACTCCCCCTAGTTGCCCATAAAAACCAATGGCGCCCAAACAACCAATCAACCCCGGGGCTTCTTTTCATATAGTTCCTGGAAAAAATGAAAGCTGACTCTGATTGGTTGCTATGGCAACTGGGAACTTACGCGAAAATTTTTCATGAAAGGCCCATAATGTTCAGCAATCTGTCAGTGTGCCAAAAATTTGCCCCAATATAGCCCACTTTTTTCTATGCATTCTTACTTCTCTTTCATATTACAGTTTGAGGCTTTGAGTAGGTTTTGTAGACCCTTGCTTCTTTTAAAGGGTGGCTCCCCCCCTTAAAAGTTTTGATGGTATAAAAAAAAGGATAGGGGCCCCAAGACTGATAGTACATCCCCCCTCTGGGGCTCCAAACGTCTCCTAACAGGCCCCTTTAAGTTACGGCCCCAGAATGCAGATCCAGTCCCCTTGCACTCCATTATGTTCTATGGGATCTATCAAGCCAACATACCCCCCCCTTTATTGGAACCCCATAGAAAAAATGGAAAGTCACACGCAAGCCTAACTGGATTTTATTCGACCGTCACTTTTGGGGGCCCTTTTCCCAAATAATTGGGCCCCTTATCACACTAAAACCCAAACCTAGGGGGGAAAAAAACCCCCCCTAAGAGTTTCATTTGCCTTTTTTGGGGGGGGGTGTTGTTATCCTTTACTTGCATGACATTTTTCTCTGTCGCCCCATGCCCAGTTGGGGGGGGTTTAGTTTTCCCATTTGCATGGTTACTGGTTACGGCAGTGGAGGTGTTCTCACCCATTTGCAGGGTTTAATGTTTGGGCATGGAGGTGTTCTTACCATTTGCATATTACGGGTTTTACGGCAGTGGAGGTGTTCTCACCCATGTGCATGGTTACTGGTTACGGCAGTGGAGGTGTTCTTATCCATTTGCATAGTTACTGGTTACGGCAGTGGTGTTCTTACACATTTGCATAGTTACTGGTTGGGCAGGGGGTTTCTTCCCCTTTTTCATGTTACGGCAGTGGAGGTTTTTTTCCCATTTGCTATTAGGTTACGGCAGTGGTGTTCTTTCAATTTGCATAGTTACGGGTTTGGGAGGGGAGTTTCTCACCCATTTGATGTAAGGTTCGCATGGAAGTGTTTTACCTTTGCATATTATGGTTCGGGAAGGGGGGTGTTCTTCCCCATTTGCTTTATTAAAAAATGGTTACGGCAGGGGGGTGTTTTTTTTTTTTGCATAGTTACGCAGGGGAGGTGTTTTCCCCCATTTGATTTTTTCTGTTAGGGCACGGGGGTTTTCTTACCCATTTCATAAAAAAGGCAGTGGGGGTGTTCTTACCCATTTGCATAGTTACGGCAGTGGAGGGGTTCTTATCCATTTGCATAGTTACTGGTTACGGCAGTGGTGTTCTTACACATTTGCATAGTTACTGGTTACGGCAGTGGAGGTGTTCTCACCCATTTGCATAGTAACTGTTACGGCAGTGGAAGTGTTCTCACCCATTTGTCTGGTTACGGCAGTGGAGGTGTTCTTACCCTTTTTGCATATACGGGTTAGGCACGATTTTCTTACCCATTTGCAATTTAGGCGGGCGGGGTGTTCTTCCCCATTTGCAGGGTTTAAAGGTTACGTGGTGGAGGTGCCCCTCATAAGTACAAGGGTTGCGCTGTTGCTTCGTCATGCCATTCGACTCCCCCTTAAAACCCAAATTTTGTATCATACCGTCCCCGGGGGTTATCCTGCCGCCTCTCGTCCACAGAGAGCTTTCTTTCCCCCAAAACTTTCCGTCTAGAAATCTCTGTGCAATGTCTTTCTATACCTTGCTGTCTTTCTCATTGATCGTATGTTCGTCTTCAGTTGAGCGTGGGTATAAAGAGCATAACCATCTTACAATGTGCAGTGTTATGAATTATTTCAGGGCACATAGATGATATTGACTCAATGGCACAAACCTGCATGTATGGCTTTCCCTCCAAACCCTTTCCCCATAAGGGATGGATCCCACCGAGGGCATTGAGCTAGCAAGACCCGACGAGCAAATTTTCAGGCCCTTTGGTTTGAAGATCGCATTTTGTAGAGCGGGAGGGGGCCCTGCTAGACATGTGCCGATCACGGATCCCGTCGATTAAAATTAAAAAACCCAGGTCCCCGGGGGCCCTCAGTCTGCGCGGAAAAGTAAAACCAACATTGTCTTAGCTGAGAAAACTCCCAAAATTGGGGCAAAGCGGGGGGCGATCGGGCATCTCATTCGGGGATCGACGGGGTCCCGGGGACTAGTTTTTTTTCTCCCAGAGTGCCCCCCCCCATGGAGAAGGGAAAATTCCTGAATTAGAAACCCACTTTAGTTTTCAATCATTTTTTTTGTTTTTTTTTCCCTCTATTTTTGCCCCTCTCCAGGATTTTTAGGGGAAGGCAAAATTATTCGACAAAAAAAGGCAATATTTGTACTCAAAATGGAGCCCTCCCCCTGTTAGAATGGGCCGATAAAAAAGGGCCGGAGTCAAAAAACGAAAGAATATTTTTGATTATATACGATCTATAAAAATTTACGCACGACGTCCAACATGTTCATTTCCATTTTTTTAAAAATTTAAGTAACAAGCGTGCCGGGCGCACACGTTTTTTTGGGGGGCCGGTTTTTTCATTTTATTGATTGCTTGAAAAAATGGGGGTGTCAAAATTTTTTTTTATTTTTTCTTTCTATGCTGTTCTGATTTAATTAAAAAAAAAATGTTTGGGTAAAATTTCTGATTTAGCATGAATCTTTACAAAATTATAGATTTGCTTTTCGATCATTTAATAGGCCAAAATGTATATAAAAACCAAAAGGAATCTGAAAGTGATTTCTTTTAAAGTTGTAAAAGGAATTTTTCATTGACAAATTAAAAGGTTGTTTTTAAAAGTTTGGTTCATATCTGCTGTTGGGTAATCGGTTTTGTTCTAGGTTTTTCCTCATGTGGAGGGAAAAAAACCCAAAAGTAAAATGGAGAGACTACCTACGTAAGTATTTCCAACTAGTTAAAAGGAATCCCCTGAAAAAAAAGGGGGAAAAAAAGCACTGCCATTCATAGGTCATTAAAATTTGGGGGCCCCATGTAGAAAAAAGCTAAGGGAAAACGTCCTTTTTGCCCTAAAAATCACCCCAGCTTTATTTCTTTTTAGTCCCTTGGAAAATTAAAAACTACTCTGATTGGTTTCTTGAGCTCTTGTTTTTGGG